>BBXU01001889.1:0-28865 GCA_001598975.1 Parachlorella kessleri
CGGGGGGGGGGGAGATAGTGCTTGGCACAGCAAGCAAGGAGTCTAAGGAGACAAGTACTTTGCGTCATTGCGTGAGGGATAGATGCGCTGTGCAAATGGGCATGCACACGACCCCTGTTTCTCGGCAGTGTCCAGTCGAGTCTTTAATGTGGAATCATGGAAATCATGCACGCCTTGGTGTGCATCGATCCTGTTGCCAGCCGAGTGTGGAGATGGTTAGACCACTAGGAGCCGGCATCAACTTGAGCCCTGCAGTGGTACCCTACACCCGTGCGTCAAGCGGCTGTTGCTGAGGTGGGAGTGGGTTGTCACGTGCTGGCCGCGCATCACTTCTACCTACTGCCTGTTGCAGGGGCGTCATTGACTGGAAGTTCTCTGCCAGCTGCAACGAGGGCGAGGTCATGACAGACATGCCCTATGCCCTCTATCCACAGGTGTGATGTTTTGTTGGGTGCCCTGCACACCTTCACCCAAGTGCATCACCGAGTCTTCCTTGAAGTCCCGGCATTGACTCGTCTGCATGACTTAGCACAGCTTCTGCTGCCTCCCTGCAGGGCCTGCTGACGGGTGACTCGCTAGGCATCATTGGTATTCATGCGTCACTCACCCATGGCTGCTGCCTGCGTCTCCCTGCAGGGCCTGCTGATAGCTATCCAGGGTGTGAGCAGGCTGGGCGTCCCTGTCTACATAACAGAGACGGGAGTGGCGGAGTCGGGGGACGAGCTGCGGCCGCAGATGATCGAGACATACATGGCGCAGGTGGGACAGAGGCAAGGCTACGCTGATGACTTCAATAAGCACATGTTGGATGGGTGTGCCGGTGTGTGTGTGTGTTATGGCTTTCAATAGGGTCGTAGTGACTGAGACTCCGTGGAGAGGCTGAGTGACCAGCGGCGATGGGACCTTGTGCTGCCATTGACGCCTCGCAAGGCTGCCCGCCCTGCAGCTGGAGCGAGCGGTACAGATGGGGTACGACGTGCGCGGCGTGATGTACTGGACGCTGCTGGACAACTTTGAGTGGGCGGAGGGCTTCTTCATGAAGGTGGGTCTGGCAGCGTGAGCTAGAACTCCTAAGGGGGTCTGTGTTATTTCCTGGTGTATCTCCTCTGTGTTGGAGTCACAAAGCTTGGTTCGTGGCTGTTGGGGTCACAAGGACAACTTGCCTCATGGCTGCTGGAGTGCAGTGGTGAAAAATGCAGGCCTACACGCATCTGCTTTTCATAGGTGTAGCAGGGGCAGCAATAGTGGCTCTTGAACTATTAAGCGCTGTACTTGGTGGAATGGCTGCCAGAAAGGATTGCTGGGCGGTCTGTCAAAGGGTAAATGCAGGTGCTGCACCACCTTGCGTCCTGTGCAGACTTATAGCCAAGTTGAAACCGGGGTTGTAGCTTATGGTGTGCTGTGCTGTGCAGTTTGGCATCTACGCATGGAAACCCGACGGCTCGCAGCAACGCATCAAGCGCAAGAGTGCAGCACTGCTTGAGCGGTGGTATAAGGAGCTGCCAGGACGGGTGGCCAAGATTCGGCAGCAGCAGCAACAGCAGGGGCAGCAGCAGGGCTTGCAACTGCAAGAAGAGGAGGAGACAGCGATTGAGAAAGGCAAAGAGTTTTCAGAGGCAGCAGCTGTTGTGAGCTAGGTGTGATGGTCGAGTGGTTGCGTAGTAGGATAAAACTTCATTGAATGTTGAAGTGATATCATATAATATGACATGAAGCCTGGCAGAGGGGTGTGGCTGCCACAAAGAGGAGCTCCACTGCAGCTCAGAATGGCGGCAAGAGGCTTAATTTGGCAGACAGCAGGATTGTTTGTGGCTTTGGAATAGGGCGTGTTTTGTGGTTCACAGATACCATGCCGCCACGCTGTTGTCTCACCCCTTATTGTCACGAGCATTCCCTCTAAATGCCTTTGGTGGTGAATCCGGTGAAAATAAGTTAGAACCCCTGTCCTCTTGTGAGGCAGCAGCGAGAACCGAAAGAACCCCACACTGGGCGAGATACCAAGGTACCATCCAAAGTACCTTGAGCAGAAGCTGACCCTGCGCGTTTGATAACAGGCTATCTACTGGTTAGCAGTGATGTTTTGATATTCATTGTCGGCCTGTCCAGCAAATATGGCAGGCTGGATTAGGCTGCTGATCTCAGCAACTCTCTTGGCAGCATGCCTGCAAAACTGTGTCGCCGGTCCGTCTTGGACGCCTGACAGCTTTCCCAACCCAAAGACGGACCTGGAGTTGTGCGGGAGAGGAGGCAAGAAAAGCAACATCTGCGATCCAGACGGCGTGCTGTCGACGGAGTCCCAGAACAGAGTTGAGGGGACCTTGCTGGAAATCTACGAGGGCGCTGACCCCTACGTGCGGGCGCAGTGCGGCGAGAAGGGGTTGGAAGGCTATCAGGTTGGGCTTGCCAGAAGCACTGCCTGCTGTTGTTTGTTGGACGGTTCATGGCTGTTGGCTCTGTGCTTCAGCAAGGTGCTTACTGCACTAGCAACAGTTTGGATGGTAACTGCTAGTCTGCAGGTGGCTGTGGCCCTCATGAAGAGCATGGCAGTGCCAGCGGGCGAGTCTGCAGCAGCCCAGGCCGCGGTGTTCGCCAAGCACCTGCACAACGCCTGGGGCGTGGGCGATGCCGCCTGCAACAATGGCATTGTGTTGCTGCTGGCGATTGAGGAGCGCCAGGTGTGTGCACGATATGTAGGGTGACGGGGCGGCGCAAGAGATGTGCACAACCACAACAGTGGCGGTGCAGTGCGGCCGAGAGCAGTCCTGGCGGGCAAGGGAGGAGAAAGTTGCCTTTGGTCTATGGTAAATGTCAGGTTTCGTTAGTAGAGCGGTTCCCTTGTAGTACCTGCAGCAGCCTTCTTGCCTTCTACCTGGCGTTTTTAAAGACTTTGTTTTCCACCGCTGTGTCTACCCTACAGGTGTACATCACCACCGGCGCAGGAGCCACTGAGGCGCTGACAGACAGCAAGATCACCGGCATCATTGATGACATCCGCCCGCTGCTGCGCAAGGAGGCGTATGATGAGGCAGTGGAGCAGGTAGGGAGACGGTCTCTTAAGATAGGAGCCTAATTGAAAGCATGGTGTAGGAGGTGGCCTCCCTGCTGGGCACTACTGGTGTCCCAGCTCCATGCTCAGCAGCAGTATTGGTGTCGTTACCTGGACGATTAGATGACGAAAGTAGAGACCAACTAACCAAGAACGCTGTGCTGTGGCGCTCCATACCTTCCTTGGCAAGCATAGCTGGATCGATCCACGCCCGTGACCTGGACCCGACAATTCAGCCGGTCACCGGCCCTCCTGCTGCCTGTCGTTCCCCCTCTGCAGGCTGTGGTGGACATTGGGCTGGGCCTGGCGGGGCGCGAGAGTGGTGGGGAGAGCGCCATCGACTGGTTTGCGGTGTGCTTTTTGGGCGTGGTGGCCCTCCTGGTCACCAACACGTGCAGGTGAGGGTGGTGAGGAGGGAGGAGGGAGGGGCCTGCTGTTGATGCAGGGCTACTTGTTATGGCCAAGGAGTAGGACTGTGTGCTTTGCAAACTAGGGTGCAACTTTGTGCGCGGAGGGTGTTCTGAGGAGGGCTGCCAGCCGGGCACATGGCAGCAGCAGGGTAACTGCAGGTTTCTCCGTAATGGAGCAGAAAGGCCCTTAGCGTGTGGTTGCCTCACAGGTATGCAGTGACCTCAGGGCTGGACAACCCCGAGAAACTCCCTAGGACCCCTTGGAGGGTTGCTGTTTGGGCTTGTCAAACCTGGAGGGGCCTCTAGAGGGGTAGAGACCTTCACTGTAATTGGGCTGGGCTTGCAGGCGGTCGTGGCTGCGTAGGCGCGAGTACCGTGACTGTAAGCGCATGCTTGCCAAGGTGGGTTGGCAGAGCTGGGGTACAACCAAGCAAATCGGCTGCAGTCCTTCAAGCGCATGGGAGCATTTTTGGATGCCCGGCCAGGGACACGCAGAGTGCTCTGCTTGTTTGGGAGCACGGCGGCACAAATCTGCATGCAGTATTGGACTTACCCCGGGGGTTAGGCCTGACTGACGAGGCCTGGCTGGGCCGCCGACTGCGCTGGGGTTCTTGTCGCTGCTCTGTTGGTGCGCTGTCGCCTGCTCTCCATAGCGGCTTGAGAGCGCTGCAGTATTGCAAGCTTGTGACCATTCGTCACACATCCTTTCTACCACTGCAGCTGAAGAAGGAGCAGAACCGGGTGCGGAACCACGCCTGGTCAGCACCCACCTCCTGCCCCATCTGCCTGGAAGACTTCAACCCGCCCCCGCCCTCCCGCAAGGGCGCTGGCGCCCCCGGCACTGCAGAGAACGGCGTCAGCGCCAGCGAAGCAGCGCTGCCCCACGACTCCCCCACCGCCTCCCTACTGCATGCTGACAAAGCGGGCGATGGTGCGAGTGGCAGCGGCGGCAGCGCCGTCGGCTTTGGGCAGGGCAGGGGGGTAGGGGGTGTGGCTTATGAGGGCCCTGCAGGGTCAGGCTCTGATGGGGAGGTGGGCGGCAGCAGCAGTAGCAGGGCGGCGGCCGACGAGGCAGGGACCAGCAGTGGGGTGCGCAGGCGCAGCGTGGGCAAGGGACTGAATGAGGAGGGCGCGGGCGGGGCAGTTGGCGGCAGCATCAGCGGCGGCGGGCGGCCCAAGAGGGTGCCTATTACGCTGGCATGCGGGCACACCTTCTGTGATCCTTGTGAGTGGTTCGACAGGGTGCTGGATTGCGCTGGGATGGCATTGCAGGAACTTCTTGGTGCTAGCTATGTGAGGTGAAGTGGTCTGCCCTGGACAAGAGTGCGTGGATCCTGTTTAAGAAAGTGCGGCAGTGATGCTGGAGTTGGTTATTTATATTGGCGTGATGTGGTGCCTTGGTTTAGAAGTTGTTTTTGCCACTCCCCCGCAGTTGCAGTTGGTGAAGCTGTGTGGCCGATGCCTTCGGCCTGAGTGTGGCCCCTCCCTTGTGCAGGCCTGAGCCAGTGGCTGCAGCAGAAGACCACCTGCCCCATCTGCCGCGACAAGGTCACGGACTCCCCCTCCTCCCCTCGTGACAGCCGCACCAACAACCTGCAGAGCAATGCGGAGGCGGGGCAGGCCGCTGCAGCTGGGGCGGGGGCCAACAGAGGGCTTGGGCTGCAGGACTGGTGGGCCATGGAATTGGCGTTCCGCCTGGGCAGCTTGCAGAGGTGCGTGTGGCAATTGTTTCCTCCATTTTGCGGGTGTTGGAAGGTTGGGGTGATGGAGAACATGGAAGGTTGCGCTGATGGAGGGCACCGGCTGTGCAGCTGGCCTGCTGGCTGGCAAGCCTGCGTAATGTGGGCTTTGCTGCTGATGGTCGTATGATAGTTCCCAGGGTTAAAGGTAGTTCCCAGGGTAAAGCAGCTGCCTGGAGGCTGGGAGGGATGCAGTGCCTGTTGGTGGGCTGTGGACTGACGGTCTCGCTGCAGAGCTGTGTGTGTGTGTGCTGGGCTGTGCTGCGCTAGTGCCTAGACTGCTGAGTTACTCTGTTGTTTTGAGTTTGAAGCCTGCCAAAGCAAAGCTTTGCTGTTCAGGTTGAGGTTGCTTAGAGGAGGTGTTGAGAGAAGGGTTGAGTGTTGAGAGAGGCGTTGGGAACTGTGTCTCTCATGTTACGTTAAGGTTTGCTTGTCCTGGAGCAAACACTTCACCTTATCTTGTACAACTGTACCCTGGCTGGTTGTTTTGACTTGTGATATCCAAACTCACCCATGCAGGATGTACCCAGGGTACGTGTCTCCTACCATGGCTGACCAGTGGGTGACGGAGGCACGAGAGACAGGCACCTTCAACTGGGAGGCCACAAGAGACTTCCAGCTGCGGGATCCAGGTAAGCTGACTCTGATACAACAGCATGTGTGTGACGCCTTGTGCTAGTTTTAAGTATCTGGTTGACTGGTGCCCCTGCTGCGATTGTGGGTTGGGCGTGATAGCCACTGGAGGTAGGCGGTGCCGCTTGTGGCAACGATGCTGTCAGGCAGTTTCTTGGTGGAAGCCCGATAGTGGGAACCCCTCTCGCATGCAGGTATGCGTGTGCACCACGAACAGCAGGGGGCCAGTGGCTTCAGCAGCTCTTTTGGTGGTGGCAGCAGCTTCGGCGGTGGTGGAGGAGGTGGCAGCTGGTGATGATATGCACCCTGAAGCTCCCATGTGTCAGCTGCATATGGATGTGATCACTTGTTTGTGGCAACAGAATGTCGTAGTCATTAGGCTTGGCGTGTAGACGATTTGGTTAAATATCGGTTTGTTGTCGATCTAAGGGTCTCACCCGAATGCTCACTGTTTGCTGGCCTCCGCGTTGGAAGGGTGTAAGAGCCCCCTCGCTCTCACTTTGTTGGTGTGTGAAAACTTGTTCTTTGGAAAAGCCACACTGCATGATTATGCAGACACAAAGGTTGTTCCGGGGAGAGACCTCCTGGCTCAGATCTCAGGCAAGACACAGAGCAGAAATGAGAAAGCATAACAGACAGACCCCTGTCAGCCCAGTATACCCGCACCTCCTCTGTGATCGCATGACCAGCCACCCTGACTATATATCTATATACTCAGATCTCAGGCAAGCCACAGAGCATACCTGCTTCTGACCCTGTCAGCCCAGTATACCCGTAACTCCTCTCTGATCGCATTACCTGCCATCCTTATAAAGACACAGAACATAACCTGCTGCGTTTCCTGCTGCTCCCTACTGGTTTTCTTTCAGACCTAACCCTGTTCTCTCCTGCCCCTGCTTCAGTTGCGCTGCATCTCCTCTTCCAGTGGCCTTAGCTTATCTTGGGGAGAGAATTACTGGCTCAGAACTCAGGCAAGACTCTGGCTCATTCTGCATCCAGCCCTGTCAATCCAGTCCAGCCCAGCTCCACTCCCTGTTCCCACTACCTGCCACCCATGCTAATAACTGCATAGACCCCTGTCAGCCCAGTTTACCCGTACCTCCTTTCTGATCGCATTACCTGCCACCCTTAATATATTACCGAGTGTGCCCAGGGAGTTGGGCCCGCTGCCCCTGGGCATGGGAGCAAATGGTTGACATAGTAACATAGTGGCGGGGTGAGTTATGAGTGAAGGAAGACAGTAGTGGTACCACATGACAGATAGAGTGCAAGCCGTTGCCACAGTGGGTAGGCAGAGGCACCATGTGACATCACAACCGAGTTACTCTAGGGTCAAAAGCTGGGTTGTTGTGCCAGCGAAGGTATTCAGCCAGGCAACTATCACGCACTTTAACAATGTTGAGGTTGGCCGCATGCCCAAGCACAGGAACTGCAGCTCGACAGCGTGGCCACAGCAGGCTCAGCATCGCACAAACGCAGCTGCCCATGCTTTCTGCGCCCTCTTGTGTCATTCCTTTTGCCCACTAGCTGTTTTCTTCTTCCGACCACATGAATAACACCATCGCACTGCTGCAACTGTACCATGGGCAAGCAAGAGTTTATGGCGGTCCAGTGCTGCCAGTGCAGCGCCTTCCAGGTGCAGCAGGTCAAGAAAGTTAACAAGTTCGCGTGCAGCATGTGCAGCTACAAGCAGAGCGTCCAGCGAGTTTTTGCCAAAAGCAACCAGGCCAAGGATATACGGGAGGTGGTGCAAGCCTACAACGGCGCGCGCTCTTGCATAGAGGCAGAGTCAGAACAGGCAGCGCTGGCGGGCACCTGCGGTCAGTGGCAGCCAGCAGAGGAGGAGCTCTGGCGGCCTGGATTGGGCGGCCAGGCAGAAGTGCAGGCCGCTGAAAGCAAGTGGGCTGGCTTTGTGGAGGTGCGTGCCAGGTGCTTGCTTGGTTACCTTTCTTGTCACATTTCCTGCCCGGTAAAGATAGGCACAGCAAGGAAAGAGTAGCACCTGCAGGATGAGAGCGAGCAGTGGACCGTCGTGCTGCCTGAGAGGCCGCCTGCCGCCCAGGCTGTAGGCAAAGGGGCCAAACGGCGACGGCTGCAACAGCAGGGTGAGGAATGGGTTCAACGGCGCCAGGCACTTTGCAGCAGCCCTTTGCTGAGCCATCCTGTTGCACTTGGGATTGACTGAATCTGTATGCAGGATCCACTTCCTGTGGATGGTTCCTGCCCTTCAGGAGAACTTGCAGATGAGGACATTGGCTGGGGTGGACCATGCCAGCCCGGCAGCGAAACAATGGCGCAGGAAAGGAAGGCGCTTGCACGGGCAAATTGCGCAACCCCATCTGCAGGAATGCAGTGTGGCAGCCGCTCAGCACTGGTAGGCAAGCAGCAGCTACAGCAGCAGACGTGTGAACAGCAACAGCAGCAGACTGTGCAGAGACCAGGCTGTGCCCGCACTGTGGCGCAGCCTGTTGGGACAGCGTGGCAACCCCAGGCTGTGCTGCAGCAGAGTTTGCAGGCTGGTTGGAGAGGGGGACAACGACAGGCAACAGGAGGAGCTGGCAAGTGGGCTTCTTTTGTGGGTGACGATGATGAGTGACAGAGTGAACTGCATTCCATCCGGAGTGGCGTTTGACCGACAGGACGGCAAGTTTTAAGCTTTCAAGCTCTTGTGCAGTGCGTCTACTGCAGCTACAGAACTTTAACTGAAGGTCATGCGCCTCACTTGCTCAGGTTCCTCACCATTTGGCAAGCTGGAAAACAACACACAAAGAAAAAGGAGGAGTCAATGTGACTCAACTAATGGTACAAGGAGCAATGCTGTAGAGCGATAAATAATACAACGCAACGAAACCTTATTGCCGGGCCTTGACACACTTTTACAGCGCGCTCAAGCCTTGCAAGGCTCAGGTCTGACTATCGTACCCTACAGACTGCCCCCGCTGGTGCTGCTCCGCGCTGCCGGCACGCGAACCAGCCCCTTGCTTCTTCCCTGTTGCGGGAGGGCTTTTGCTGCTTCTCACCCAGTGTCATACCGCTGACAGTCAAGAGTCTGGCAGGGTTGGCATTGTGGAGGTGTGTGATGTCAGCAAGCACAGTCCTGGTATGAGCCTTCTTGCCACCGACGCTTTCAAACGGGCTTGCTGTGCCCAGCACAGGTGACACTGCAAGCATAGAGGGAAATGAGCAGGCCTGGGTGACCAGTCTGGTTATGACACAAAGCCAGCAGCAAACAACATCGATGTAACAGCTCGGCTCACCGTTCTCCTTGTCTGAATTTGTGTTTTTGGCGCAGCTCCTGCACCCCCGCTCCTTGTACACTTCTAGCACCATTGTCAAATGCAGGATCTGAAACGCACAGGCAGCGGGCAACTCAACAGATTGTAGAGTACAGGTAGGACACGGCTGTACTAGATGAGCCTCTCACTCAGTGGAATTGTTGAAATGCACTCAAAGGCCGCGTTTCAGGCTCAGCAGGCAGGGCGCTGCCGCTCCTACCACACAAAACCGGTTGCGAATGTCTGTTCGGGCCACTCGCTATACAATTCATCGTTACACCACAGCCTTAGCAACATGCATTCTGGTAACTATGATACACTGACAGGCAGCAATCATGGCGGAAGTGACCACCTTCACCGAGCACCTTGACAGACACCAAACCTTCAAAGGAGACGTGGGCATCTAGTTACGTTTTCAAAAGGATTGGAGGGGTGCTGGTTAACTACCTCAGCTGCAGCCGAGAAGCCTACAAGTCTTGCCAAGACTCATACACAGCACCTTTTGGTGCAGCTGTACCATACCAGGAGCCATACAAAACCGCAGCAGACTTGTCAGTGAAGAACGATGATGCATACATACAATGGTATGTAAGGCAAGAACATGACCAGGAAGGCAGGTCAAAGATGTTGTACAGTTAGGCTGCGCTTAGTGAGGATGAAGCAGACCCAAAACGGGGTACCAAATTGCTGAAGCAAAGTCACTGGGTAAGCAAACAAATAGCAAAGGGATAACTCCTTTGCACTCTGCCGGCATATGCATACGATGCCTTTTGCACACTACCTAGCCACCCCCACTTTTCAAACTCTACAAGCTGCATCACCACTTGGTAGCTCTTCGCACGTCACCCTCTGGGCTGCTGCAGTTTCTATCTGAGCTGCCTAGCTGCTGCTGCTCCTGCCGACGCCGCTCCATCTGCTCTGACGCCCAAGCACCGGCGTTGGAGAGGGCCGGCAACATCTCCTCATACAGCGCTGCAATAAGAGTAGAACACAAAAATGAGGGCAGCTGCCTCAAGTAGCCGTGCTACGCCTGTAGGCATTTCCAAAACTGCTCCGCTGTGACTTTTATGAGCAGGACTACGATAGAATTTTAACTTTCATAGCGATTACAGCATGAGAAGTGCCATTGGCAACTATTTCTCACCGGTGTCTCACCAAAATTACCTTTCATCTCACACCAATTTGCACAGACTGGAAACAGCAGGCCTGCAGGACTCTGGTTACAACTTACCCCACACCAGCGCCGTTTGGAAGGTGCGCTTCACTATCCGGGGCACCGCCCCGGCCATCAGCCCCCGCGCGCCCTGCTCGGACATGATGCGCCATAGTATCTACGCGCCAGGCGGGGCATGGGGCGGGGTTACATGGTGGTCCATGCAGCTTGCGGTACTACAGCCTCTGCGGTACGGTACTGCAAAGCCGAGCCATGCTACTGCTTTGGCTTGAAAAATACGCTCCTTAACAGTGGCATGCAGGCTAGAACCGACTATATGTAAAAAGCGTGAAGGACAGCTGTGCTAAGCATGACAAATGCAAATTGTAGTTGAGTCAATACTGTAGATGTGGCCATGCCTGCACAAACAGCTCACCTGTAGGGACGTGGCCCGTGCTGCGAGCGCTGCTGCTAGCCCCTTCCCCGCCGCTGCCCCTGCAGCTGTGGGAGCCACAGAAGGCACGCCTATGCCCAGCTGCATTCGTGTCCGCACCACGTCAGCTGGCTGCGTTACGAGCGTGGCTGCCACTGCTGCTACTGTGCCTGAGGCTAGGTTGACCCCAAAGGAAGGCCATTGCCTACTGCGTAGACGCTCCTGCAAGCCAGGCTCTGAAAACAGTGATTGTGGGTGCGATCATCAGGCAGCAATGAGCGGCAGCAACTGAGCAATGCATGTCTCATTGAAACATCATGGCAGGCATTGCACCACCACCTGCACCAGGCCTCACTTCTATTCTAATTCTGACCACGCTGCCGTGAGTCCCCACAAGTGTTGCCAACAGAGAGCCAGCATATAACATGCCCACACACCACAGAAATCACCTCCAAACGCTTGATGGCAGGCACCATCCGACACCAATGTGCTGCCCAATCCGTCACAGGCATCACAAGGCACGTGTGTCAGGCAAAGCGTGCCTCTGCACACGCCGAGCTGGCAGCCGCGCCCAAATTGCTGAGCCTGCCACCCTGGACCCACCTGTAGCTGCGTGTAGAACACATAGTACACCGCCGAGAAGGGCGCGTTGGATAGGAGTGTCGGCCCTACCCCCCTGAAGAGCCCCCTCACTCCACGCTGCTGCACTATTGAGCCTAGGCACTGCGCGGTACTGCGGTAGTGTACCGCTCCTGGGCCGGTGTACTCCATCTGGGTCTTGACCACTGTGATGGGACATGCCACGATGGCAGCTAGGCCTCGAGCCATGCCCCCTGCAGCAGCACGAATGGCATTTTCCTGCCAAGTTGTCACCAGCTGGTAGCGCTGCTGCCACAGCAGCACCCGGACACCAAGTGCACTGCATGATGCACAGTAGATGCCTACCGTGCCACTACTTTCACAACAGCAGGAGTCGTTTCCCGATGGTACCTGCCTATACCTATCTACTTGAAGCCCGTAACCACCCCTGTCCGTGGGACAGGCGCTTGGCCTGGTACACTACCAAAACACACAAAACTTGGCAGCGGGGGTGAGAGGCAAGGCTGCCCAGCTACATGCCCGCTCTCGCCTGCTAGTGCTGCTCCCATGACTGTCAGCTTCTTGCGGCCGTCAGGCTGTGTGCGCTCGAGCGCTGGCTTCAGCGACTCTAGGAAGAAGAAGTGCAGCCCAGCACCCAGGCCCAGCCGAAGCACTGTCGCCTGCGTGCCGCGCCACAGGGCCTTGACGCCGCCCTGCAGGTCACCACAAACAGCAGTGAATATAACAGGGTAAGGCGCGATATTTATGAATGAGCCTACAACGTAAGGAGCGTCAGACATTACAATACTTACAATAGCTTCAAGACCAAGAGAGGCAGAGAGCCGCCTGCACCAAAGTATCTTGTTTGCCAAGTACAGCTGACCTAGCAGGGAGCAGTCCTACCTCTCCCACCACAGTCTGCAGTGTGCGGGTGGTGTTGAGGAAGACGCCCTTCGCTACATCTGCCTGCATGCGCGTGCGCAGCACGTCGAGAGGCTGCACACAGGCGCTGACCATGACCCCTGCCGCTGCCCCTGACACCATGGAGGCTAGCTTGCTCTTCTTGGCTTTCTTGGGCTGCTGCTCTGGCTCATCAGGCTGGCCCATGAAGCTGCACAACAGCCTACAGGGCGAGGTTGCAAGCAATTGGAGGATTGGCACCTTTGGGATGCTAAACGCTAACCCTTACAAGAAAAGCCTCCTGCGCAACCGAAAGCCAGGCGTGAAATCGTGCGCAAACCTCAGCGCCCAGAGTAAATGCTAAATCAACTGTTCAACAAACCCACAGATAGCATTTCCACTGCAGTCCCAGGTTCTTACTGCGTTGAGGTTGGCTAGGTGACAGCGTGGCGCCAGCACGGTCCACTGATGTGTTTTCTCTGGAGGGTCTGTGTGTAAGGGAACTATGAATGTCTTGTTGAAATCTGCAGTGACAACACTTGTGCCTGTCATGCAGTCTTGATCGTTGCCAAGCGCAGGGGGCAGCATGTCCAAGCAGCGCAGTATCAGGAAGAAAACCCTGAGCTTCGATGGTGAGGAGGACGAGGGGTCTGGTGCCCTACCCCCAGCTAGTGTCAGGGCAGCCCAGGCTCGGCGAGATAAAGACCGCAAGGGAGCAGAGGCCAAGAAACCCATCCTTAGCTTTGATGAAGATCTTGGGGCCAGCGGTGGGGTGTCTAAGGATGGCACCAAGAAGAGCAGCAGCAAGCCCAAGCCCAGCCTTCGAGCGCCGCTGCCGCCCAAAGCGGAGTCGGCAGCAGGCGCTGCTGCATATACCCAAGTGTCAGCTGCCGGTGGGTGCTGGTGTGTTAGGACGCTGGCAATGGGTTCTGGTCCTGGGAGGCTGCCAGGCTGTTGGACATCTTGCTACTGGCACCTCGTTCGGTTTGGGCTCAGGTCAAAGTTATCAATGGCGGAAGACCAGTTTGGTGGCAGTGCTGCTAATTGCTGTGGTAACGAACAACTGTCACTGGGATTTCTCTTAAGTCGGGGGCCTGCTAGGCAGCTGCCAATCTGCTGCTGGGCGCTAGCAGTGTGCTATAACATAACCCCACAAGGCGTGCAGGGGGCGGGGAGTATGAGTGTGGTAATCAAAGCGGCTAGACTGGGGCTTGTTAGTGAATCGGTAGGCCACAATGTAGCTCTGCGACCAACTTTGCATTCGTCTGCACATGCAGGAAGCAGTACTTAGCGATAACTTTTGCCCTGCAGGCGAGTACACAGCTGATAGGCTGAAGGAGCTCCAAAAGAATGCCTTGCGCGCCCCGTCTACCACCCGGCCTGCTGAGCGCCCAGTGCCGGGGCAGTCACGTGGCGGGGGCGGCGGTGGGGGCTTCAAGCTGTCTGGATCCTTCAAACCCGCGGGGGCGCCCAAGGATTCCCGTTTTGAGTACGATGTGCGAGCCACAGCAGTGGTGCAGCCTCCAGCAGCAGCAGACAGCCAGCGGCAGCAGCAACAGCAGCAAGGCCGGTCACTGGGGCGGCCGGCCTCCGGCGCCGCCCTAGCGGAAGACGGGCCTGATGCCGGCGGTGAGGCAGAGATGCCGCTGCCGCCGCCGCCGCTGCCGGCAGGGGCGGCACCAGGGCTGGCCGGCAGGGCAGGCTCGGCAGCAGGCTCAGCGGGGGAGAGTGACGTGGAGGATGAGCTGGACATCCCTGACGAGAGGATGATCCAATGGGCCAAGGCCAAAAGGGAGCGGCTGCGGTCGGCCCACCTCGCGCCCGACTACATACCAACAGCTGCCATGCCGGGCTTGACAAGGTATGGTTATCAGTGAATGGGTAATGTTTTTTTTTTAGGGTGGAGGGCGGAACCTGCCTCTAGAGCAGTAGAAGTTGGAGGAGGCGGTGGTGGATGGCAACCGTAGTGGGGAGAACTGGCAGGCTGCAGCCTGTCAATTGCTGAAGTAAGAAATTGTGTAGCTGATGTGTCCGTCCTAGGCACAGCAGCCAACTGGTTTGAATGCAGTGTATTGCTAAGGTTTTCCGTACATGAGGGTAGGGTCAGTGCACCATCCTTGCTCATTTACCGCCTTTGAATATGTCTCACTTGGGAGCAGGGTAGAGGTGCAGATGACAACCAGGTGTGCGGTGCTTGCAAACATGTGCGCAGGTTGCGGGACAAGAAGTCCCAGGAGGAGCAAGTTGGGGCTGGCAGCGGCTCTGATGATGAGCTAGAAGAGGGCATGCGCCTGCAGTTCATGGGGCCGGCAGGCAAAGCAGGCAAAGCGGGGTCCGCTGGCAGCCGGCAGCGGCGCGACAAGGCGCCACCGCCTCCCGGCGTAGCAGCAGCAGCAGCAGCAGGAGTGGTCGGGGGGGAGGAAGAAGAGGATGATGAGTCGCACTGGGCACAGGAGCAGATACGCAAGGGCATGGGGGGCCTCATGCGCGGCGGCGCTGAGCCTGCTGCGTGCATGGGAGGCGCTGCCAGGGGCGGCAGCAGCGGCAGCCTCCTGGGAGATGGGCAGCAGCAGCTGGGCGGTCCGGACCCAGCCATGGGGTTAGTAATGGGTGGTGGAACAGCTGGCGCTGGCTTTGGGTTTGGCGTGGCAGCTGGCGGGTCCCAGGCGGGCAAGATCAGTGCTGATGCGGAGGCGGTGCTGCGGGCCTTGCAAGCGGGCCTCCAGCGGTTGCAGGCAAGATGTTCCCTTCGGGTGCAGAGGGCAGGGTCATTGGGCAGTGAGCCAGTGTATCTCATGGGTTATAGGTCGCAAATGTGTGGCTCGCTCGTCAATCGAAGGATGACTTGGCTGTTGCTGGTCTAGCTGGGTCTGCCACCCACCCAGCTTGTGGGGAAGTGGGAATAACTGCATCAGGTCCTGTCTTACACCTTGCTTGAACCTGGGTTTTGGACTTGGCTGACTATGGGAGTGGGATCCTAGGTGCTCTCCAGCGCTTCCTTGTCCCACTATCTTGCCTAGTCCGATCTAAGCACCAGGCAGGAGTCTGTTTGGCAAGTCCTTCACTTCCCGCCCTGCTCCCCTCCCGCAAGCCGCAGACGTCCCACAAGCAGGCGGAGCGCAATATGCAGCGCACCACCGGGAACCTGCAGGGGGCCATCGTCGCCATCGCCAGGATGGAGGGGGAGCTCCAAAGCTCGTCGGACAAGTGAGTGGGGTTGCTGCTGGTGGCAGGCCTTGGTATGTGGTGGGGAGGGGTGATGGCCGGGAGGGAGGTCTTCTGCAAGGGCTGTTGGCAGCAGCTGCAGCCCCCACCCAGTCAAATGGGTGCACCTACAGCGGTAAGGCTTGCGGGCGTCCGTCCCAGGGAGATTCTGGCAAACTGCCTGCTATGGTTTGTTAATGATATTTTTTATGTTAATGCCAGCTCTATTTGGTGGTTTTGGTAATTGGTTTGTTCCTGTTTTTACTGGAGCACTGTCCCTGTTGTGGTAACCTGGCCTGGGAGCGAACTGCTGTCGGTGGCTAACTCGACCGACCGGCCAGAGGTTGAGGGGCGCATCTGTGGTCAGCAACCTGAGGGAGTGCTTGCCCGGCGTGCCTGGGCGCAAGCTGCCGCAGTCGCTTCGCCGGCCAGGGACTGACGGTAGCCGTGTGTTGTGAACATGATTAGCGGCCTGGCTTGCCTGGCTCCATGGTGCAGGTATGTGTACCTGCAGAAGATCAGGGCCTACATTCAGGACCTGTGCTACATGCTCCAGGTGAACCCACATATTGCCAACGACCAAACTGGGGTTTAACCTCATGTAGTCTTCGTGCGTTACAAATAACGCTATTTGTAATACAATGGTAGCTAGCATTGCAAGCTTGATGGCACAGCTCCACTTGCTACTCGTGCTGTGATGGCGAAGCAGGTCATGTGCCCTCACGGGAGAAGCTGACTTGTCGCACAGGCATGGTACTCAGTGCGACACCCAGGGGGTCATGGTAGCTCACACACCTCAGCAGAGGCAGCCACGGTTGCAGGCTATATCACAGGATGACGCCCTTGTGGTGGGGGCCCTGCCACGGCCCTTTCGCCTGCAGGCAAGCCCGCGGAAGTTAGGGAAGTTTTTAGACTGCCAGCGGTCTTCAACCAGCAAGTGCATTGTGCACTGTACATGAAATCCATGGCTTCAACCATGGTGTTGGTGCCCCCCCGCAGGACAAGTCCCCGTTGGTAGAGGAGCTGGAGGACCAGCTGCTGCAGCTCTACAAGGAGCGCTCAGATGCCTTCCAGGAGCGGCGGCGGTACGCGGCTCTAGCGACAACTCTTTAGCCGTTTTATGTTGCCTGTTGATGTGCCTTTTGTTGCGGATGGTCACCTGCAGAGATCCACTGATGGGCAGCTACCTGAGGCAACCGGAGTTTGCCCCTGCAAAACTGGCTGCGACCTGGCTGTGCCCAGCAGTCGGGGTTTTCCTCAATACCCACTGTTCCGCCGGCCAAGCACAGCTTGAGGCTGGCACATAACTCACGAGCCTACTGTGAAGACAAGCAAGAGAAGCCATTTGTGAGGGGATGCAGGCTTGACGACCAAGAGTCGCAGCAGCCAGCCGAGGCAGCAGTTTCTGCGGCGCTGGGCGTGCTGTCCCGCGGCGGCACCCTGGCGTCTGCTGTGGCGTCTGCTGATGTCGCTGCACAGCGGGCAGAGCAGGCACAGCAGGCGGCGGGGCTCCCGCCGGAGCTTGATGAGTTTGGGAGGGACTTGAATGCCGAGAGGAGACGAGAGGCAGGCGAGAGGTGGGTGATGCCTACCTATAGGGTTTAGGCATATTGAAGGAAAGGTACAGTTCTTGGACTTAATGGCTCTTGGAACCCCCCACCAACAACAAGGTTGGTGTTGCTGCACGGCCTTGTGCTGTAGGATGGTGCCTCATGATATGCTTTTTGTGTCCTACTCTTGACACGGAACACACCACTGAGGTGGCCATTGCTAATTGTGGTCAGACATGGACAGACGGCTCAGCACGACACAGACGTCTTATCTTTCTTTAGCGTGACATGCGCTGCTGTTTCCTTTAAATGCCAGTATACCATCACACGAGGCGTCCTGATCTGCAATGGGCTCGTGTTGCTGCCCCAGGGCCAAGCGGCGGCAGGCCCGGCTGGAGGCGGCGGCAGCCCAGCTGCGGCAGCATGCAGGGCAGGCGCAGCAGCCTGGCGGGGCGGAGCTGCGGCTGGGGGAGGCGACCAGTGAGGAGTCGGAGGGGGAGGCGTCCCACTTCCAGCTGCGACAGGGAGAGATACTAGAGGTGCGTGGTTTATGGGCATAATACATCCTGGCTTTTGTTGGCCCCAATGGGGGGACTCACGGCAGCATGGTCAGGTGGCGGTACGCTGTTAGACTAGATTAGACTAGAGTAGGGAGAGATCCTGGAGGTGCGCGGCAGTTAGGGTGAGAGGCGTATGCATTACCTGCTTGCGGGGCAACCCAGGTAATGGAATACATGAGTTGCCACGCTTCCCAGGCACTTCTACGGGACGGAGAAAGAGGGCAGGTGAGCTGGGACCCAGCAATGCAAGCTGTGTTGTTTGCATGTACCCCGCCGCCGCCAAAAATGCCTAGACCCGTCCCTGGAGGGTCACCCCGCCTGACTCCCAGATACATCCACCGTTTATGTTTGTATCAAAATGGTTATGTCTTATTTGTCTGCCCTAGGTGCGGCCCAACTGCCACACCGCATGTGATTCTCAGCTCCCCTTCGGAGCTGCTCTCTGCAAGCCGTGGGTGTGGTCTTTCAGTGGTGCAGGATGACTCTGCAAATGGGATTTAGCAGTGGTCATCCAAGCCGGCCCTGGTCCTAAACCCTGCCTGCCTCCAGGCGCAAGGCCTGGGTGTGGAGGGGGCTCAGGGCCGACCTCAGTAGCTGCCCAGCAGTGTGGGGGTCGCTTGAGCGATGTTAGCAGTGCTTACTCCACCATTCTCGCTGGATGCCGGGTTTCTGTTAGCCATTGACTTTCTGCCCTCCCCCTATCCCCCACTTCCCATGCAGGCTTCGGTCGCTGTGTTCAAGGACGCCTCAGACGAGTTCAGCAGCATCCCGGCAGTGAAATCACAGCTGGAGGAGTGGAAGGGGCGGTACCCTGGGGCGTACCGGGACGCCTACATGTCCATCAGCGCCCCGGCGCTCTTTGCGCCCTTCGTGCGCCTGGAGCTGCTGAGGTGGCGGCCGCTGGAGGGCGCCGGCGCAGGTGCGTGGCTGCTGCGGTAGTGTTCACAGCGGCAGTCCTATGGCCATGGTGTGTGGCTGATGCAGCGATGATGCTGGCAGCAACCATGTGGACGTGATGGGTGACTGCTCTTATGAGAGGTGGTGGGCGGTGCGGGGCTGGTAGGTTGGTGGTGCCCACACAAGATAGATATTTGGTAATAGCTCACACGTGTTCGGAGCTGTGCTTGCAACGAATGTGAGTATCAGGCATGCTTGCTGTTTTCCGGATTACTGTTTTGCCAAAGCCGTGCTGAGAGGGTGAAAGTGGAGGCCCCTTTAGGGAACTTGATAGTCGCAGTAACGCTTGGCTTTGTAGGCTTCGACGCTCACCAGTGGTACCAGCAGCTGTTTGACTACGGCATGGGACCTGACCCAGCAGCAGCAGATCCAGAGGATCCAGATGCCAACCTGATCCCGCAGCTGGTGCAGGTGCGTTGCCCAGTAGTAAGCTTACCTTCCGGGAGTGACTCATATAATTTCTACATTGTTGAGTGTGGACCGTTGAACCTATCATATAACTTTACAAGTGCGTGATTTTTCCTGATTTTAGATGTTGGAGCTCCTGCCAGTTAACCCAGGGCGGCTGCTGCACACCTGAGCACTGCCTAAGAGCTTGCCAGACAGGGCTAGCACCCGGCCTCTAAAACGCCTCTGCGGCATGTGCCGTCGCTCTCTTGTCTCTGCCGAAGCCTCCTGCTCCTGCACCTTGGAGCCACTCATTTGGCTCTGAATGCTGACAGGCCCTCTCCCCAGCCTGCTCTGCCATGTCTTCCTGCTGTAGAAGCTAGTGCTGCCGCTGGCCCGTCACCTGCAGGGTCCCCCGCGTCACATTCTCGCTGCACTAGCATGCCGTTCCCATTACCTGTGTACATCCTCCTGCTACAGAAGCTGGTGCTGCCGCTGGCCCGCCACCTGTTGGAGTCTGTGTGGGACCCGTTCAGTGCCAGAAAGAGCCGGGCGGCAGCGGGTATGCTGGAAGATCTCCTGGTCTATGTCCCAGCGGAGGACGAAGGGCTGCAGGTACGGCTCCTTGTTGCCTTAAGCTGACACCTTGCCCCACATGGATTGCATGTGGCACCTTTAGATGGATGGAGAGGCAGGTAGGTGCATTTTATATTCAAGTAGGCACTACTTTGGGGCATGTGTGAGCTTGTCTAACAAGGTTGGCGGCTCAGCAAATAGAGAGAGGGCCGGCTGGCAAGGTGCCATGTGGTATGGTGGGCTAGATTGGGGGTCCTAATACTCGCGGCGCCCCCTCCCCCTGAACGTGCCCGGTCGCTGGAGCTGCTCCTCTGAGGTGCAGCCTCACCTAGCAGCCTGTCTGCTTCAATGCCTGGAGCTAGAGGGCAGTTGCTGGGCAGTTGCCGGGTGGTGCGTGCTGTGGTTCTCTTACACTGTGCGTGCGTGCATTACGTGCCTCCTTCCATGCTGTGCGTGCTTTGCCTGCAGGGCCTGCTGCGCCTGGTGCAGTCTCGCCTGGAGTCCGCCATAGCATCGGTTGCCCTGCCCGCCTGGCCGCCTCAGGCGCTGGCCGCCTCCCCCCGGGCCGAGGCGTTCCTGAGCCACAGGTTTGGCCGCGCGCTGCGCCTGCTGCGAGCAGTCTGCGGCTTCGAGGGCACGTTGGCCAGAGGGGTGCTGCAGGTGAATGCGGTGGCTGCCGCTGCCGCCGGCGCAGCTTGTTGCTGCTGGGAGTGCACCTGCTGGTCGTAGTTTGTCTGTGGCCCTGGGGGCTTGGCCCTTCCATGGCATGATCCGGAGGATCAGGCTCAGCCTGGTGTTGCCATTTGCCAGGCTAGCTTGTTCGCACGGCTCGTGTGGCACTGTTACCGGCACTTGCTTAGTAGTGGGCACTTGATAGCTAGGTATACGTGCGGCCAACCGCGCCCTTGATGCGCCTTGCAGGATCTAGCGCTGCAGAGGCTGGTGAGCCAGCAGCTGATGCCCTTCATACGCGTGGCAGCCTCTGACACAGCCAAGGCAGCAGACAGGGTGCAGCGGGTGGTGACTTTGCTGCCCACAGCGTGGTTCCAAGGAGGTAAGCCCTCCTGAAGTTCCGTGTGACGTGTATGCTCTCCAGCCGGCAGTTGATGCGCTAAGACTGTGAGTCCAGCATCGAGCGTAGGATACATATGCAAGTGTCGTGGAGTAGACGGTTTCAAGTGTCGTGGAGTAACTGGTGGTGCCAACAGTAAGCGTGTGCCTTCCAACTGTGAACGCGGCATGCTAGGCACGCTCTGGACTCTCCCTGGGTGTGTAAGCGCGTATTCGATCTCCTGTATACACCCCTTTCTGGCTCACAAGGTGCTGCTGAGTGCGGTGTCAGCATCCTTTGCTTGTCCCGCTCCTGCAGGCCCCTTGCGCGGGTGCGAGGGCCTTCTAGACTTCATCAATACCATGGCTAGGTCGCTGGAAGCGCAGGCGGGGGAAGCAGAAGCCAAGGCAGCCCATGCGGCCGCTGCCAAGCAGCTGTCAGGCGCGCTTTTGAGGCTGGGGGGTGACACTGCTAGGGCCAACCGGCTGGCCAAGGCGTATGGGGTGTTGTAGGAGCGGCAGCGAGCCATTCACTGTTCTGTGGTCTGTGAGGCTGAGGTTCATGGGTGGTCAGGTTTATGACTTGTGCTTACCAGTGGTCTACAGATGATGTTTGTAAGGTTCATGGGAGGTCGGCGGCGCCCCTATCACATGCTTGACCTAGATCTGAGCTGGTGGCCTTGGGTGTATTGTGAAGTGTCTTTGACTAAAACCTGGAGATGGAGACAATGCAGCCCCGTCAATGAGTGTGCAGTGCCTGGCTATTGGACAAAGGCAAACAGCACATCAACGTGCATGAAGGCTGGACTTCCCTCCTGCGACGTCACCCAAGAGTGTGCGCTACAAAGAGGAAGCAACAGCTGGAGCGGCAAACGAAACAGACATTTGCCCCAAGCCTGGACAGAGTCCGCTGGAACAAGCGCCACCCTGGCATGTGCAGCACACATAGTAAGCACATCAACAGTTTTATACTACTATTGAGTGCTCACAAGTGCAGTACCCATACACAATGCTACACAAGGAGGGCCCGAAAGTGCCTTGTTGACTCAGAACCAGTGTGTCAGAGCTACCCACTACTAGCAAAACTTGCCAGCTAAGTTCAACAAATTAGTCACAAAGGCCCAGCTCGTGAAGCATCACGTGCATCTCGTAAGCCGCCATCATCTACGACTCTTCCTGTCCCCTACCTGCCGTACTCCCCCAGCCTTACTCCCCCACGAGACAAAACTCTCAGCAAGGTCCGCTCCTCTCTATCCACAGGCAGCTTCTACCACGCCTCACTTGCAGCCCCTTCCAGCCAGGGAAGCAAAGCAACGCACTCTCTACATGTCGTGCGCGCAGTTCACAGCTGTACAGCAGAGTTCTTCTGTTCCCAGCACCTTCTGCTTCACCTGAAACAAACCCACCAGCATCAGTAAAATGTAATCTACCATAGCTCTCCCTTGATAGCAGCACAACCTCACTCTTCGCTTCTAGGTTGCACCGTTACCCACACTCCGTCTGCGGGTCCAATCTGCACACAACTACAACAGCTTTGTGAGATTCACTGGAAGAAGACAGCTTCGGTATGCCTTAGCCCCTACAGATGTGCTCAAATGTGCAGTGCTAACCAGGGCTGGAAAGATAGCGTACTGTCCACTGTTCAGTCACATCCGGTCACAGGCAGATGGTCGTGAGTTTGTTGCATCGCACAACGCATCAGCATGGCACTGCTCTGCTCTGCAAACCACTTAGGGAATCTTCTGCGCAACCTACAAGCCACTCGATCCCCCCACCCTAACCGTCAGATACGAGTACTCACCGTGATGCCGGTCCGAATCTTCAAGGCTTCCTGGCTACGCCCTGGCGCTGGCTGGAAGGTGTACTGCTGGAACAGCCTGCAGGACAGCCGGCAGGCTGGGCACCGCCTTGGGTCTGGCTCACAGACTTCAAAGGACTCACAGCAGCAATGTCGATGTAAAAGGTGCAGGCCTGGCAAGCACAGCCACGTCGCGAGTTAGCAGATGCGCACTAAGCGAGCCGGGGAAATGTTTAGGTAAGTGAGACCCCGTGACGGATGCAGCAGAGTCTCCTCTGGGAAGCCATCACCTCAGACAGTGGGCAATAAATGAAAGCAAGGGTGCCCATACTGACCCAGCTCAGACTGGAAAACAGCCTACCTGATCAGCACCAGCGCCATCCTGGTGATGACTCATGCCGTCATCTCTTAATCAGGCCAAGCTTATCAGCACCGCCTACCTGATCAGCACCAGCTCCATCTCCTGCATGGCGAACTTCCAGCCGATGCACATGCGCGGCCCCACACCTGCATGCCATGTGGGGTTGATATAACCTCAGCACGTCACCACAAGGGCAGGCCATCACCATCGTGCGCGTAACGTCCTTCAGGACATCAGTCGATTCATGGATAAGACACAGGCCAGCAGCATCTGGGCCTGGCATGAAGCACTACCAGGCTTGCCGCTGGTACGCCTCGCAGCTTACGCTGGGCACACAGCCGTTGCCACATGCAGATGGAATGCCCCTGCAATTGTCATCTCCCTCCCAATGCTGTACAACAGTCGGTCGAACTGGGAGTTGGGCTGGCAAGTCATACTGGGAACGAGCCCTTGCAATCTCCCTCCAGCACACTGATTTCTACAACCATACCTGCCTGAGAGCAAAGCTGGCACTTGCAGGTTTCATGGAGCCAACAGATCATGCCAAGCACTCACCAAAGGCCAACCAGGCATTGGGGTGGCGCTGCTCCTTCTCTTCCTCATCCAGAAACCTTTCCGGCCGGAAGGCATCGGGCTTGGGCCAGATGGCGGGGTCCCTTTGCATCCCAAAGATGTTAATGTGGATCTGGGTCTCCCGGGGGATCAGATACCTGCCCTGCTTGTTCTCCAACACAACGTCCTCATTCGCCTGCGGGGGCATGGCGGAAACAACACTACTGAGCATACAAGCTTGAGGAGAGGAGTAAGTCAGACATGGGCGGCCCGGGGCATCAATTACCTGCCCGTCATATTCTACGAATCCTTCACAAAACTATACTGACTCACTGGATAGTAGGAAGAAAACAATGAAGGAAACGGTCATGTGAAAGGGAAGGAAAGGAAAGCAAGCAGACTGCAGGACACCAATCAGGTGTGTACTGGAGATGCTAGCGTAGCGTGGCCATCGCAGGAGTATCAACATACATTTCAGTCAGTATCATCCACGTTCGATTTGCGGTGTGAACAATTCTTACCACTCTGGTAGTCATCCAGCCTGGCGGGTACAGCCGCAGGCTCTCACGGATCACCGCATCCGCGTAGGGGAATCTGGGGAGGTCATCCAGCGTGGGTACCTGCAAAGTAGGTATTGATCCATTGCCGCTACTATCACAAAGGTGCACCACTGGCGATAATTGGCGGTGGATGAGATCTCAAGCGCAGGCGCTTGCACGCACTTCATAAAGCCCTCCCATGCCTCCACTGGTGCGAGGAGTGACTTAGCCTCACTTTGTCCCTGCCAAAGGCGTCCACCTGCCTCAACAGCTCTCTTGAGCCGCGAGGCCTCAGCGTGCCCCCACTAGTCAGCAACTGACTCAGCCTCACCTTGTCCCTGCCAAAGGCGTCCACCTCCGCCAGCAGCTTGGCCTGGGCCTCTGGGTGGTGGGCCAGCAGGTGCAGCGTAAAGGCCAGGGTGTTGGCTGACGTCTCGTAACCAGCGGCGATGAGGGTGTTGCACTGCATGAAGGACAGAGAACAAAGCAAAAAGTGGTGGCCAGCACTCAAACGGCATTCAGTCAGGGGAGGAGGGAAACGTTAGGAGGTGGACGGATGCTGTTCTAGTGCACATACTGTTGCCACAGTGCACGGGAACTGGTGCACGAATTCCACCAAAGCAAGTCGGACCGGGGCCACTCCATGGGACGCAAGCGGCACAAGCTACTCTCGACAGGGAGCGCGCGGTCAAGGATGTGGAGAGGAGTACGAACCCAGCAAGACGTGGAAGCTTCCATGCCAGGTAGTGCTGGTCTAAGAAAAAAGCATCTAGCTGCAACCCCCGCGCGTGCGCCTGCGCGGCATGCTCAGCGCTGTGCCCACCTGCGCCCCGATCTGCATGTCGCTCAGCCCGGACCCCGTCTCCTTGTTGGTCGCCCGCATGAGCATATCAATCACACTGTTCTCCGCTGGCACCGTTTCCTGCAAGCATGCACACTCCAAGCCACCATGACATCCCATGGTGCAATCCCAAATCACATGTTCATACGTGCCATCGCCTCTCCTTTTGCCCCTTCCTGCTGCGACCGCGGCGGCATCTTTTCCTGCATGATCTGGCAGGAGCAGGGCGGGATATCTGGGGGACAGTCCCAAAGGTCCGGGGATCCACTATGGAGCCTCCACCGCCCCCCTGTCCTCCTTAATAATCGGATTATGTACGCTTTTCAGGCCTCCCTATCTCGACATTTGCCAGGCCTGCTTCCAATGTAATACGGCCTGCAAGCTTGAGCCTCATGCAACGCCACAGTGCTGGCCGCAGCGGGGGTCGCGCCTTTCAGGGGTTCTCGTTGCAAATCTCCCTGCCCCACTAGATCCAGTATCAGAGACACTCATGTCCACAAACCTCCCTGCCCCGTTAGATCCAGGATCTAGACGCACCCTCCTTGGTAGGGATTCTTGTCCGCAAACTCCCTGCCCCTCTAGATCCAGGATCTAGATGCCCTCACCTTGTAGGGGTTCTTGTCCACAAAGTCCCTGCCCCACCACTGCCAGTCAGTCTGCTTCATGGTCACCCTCTCCCCCTTGGACTGCGCGCGGCGCAGCGCATTAGTCATCAGCAGGTCGCCGGTCGACATAAGCGTATTCCGGGCGTACTCCAGGGGCTTACCAATGGCCCCCTGCAAGGCAAGGCAAGGCATGGTCACACCCTTCTGTCATATTGGCACTGCTGATACGCTGCACGAACGTCTACAGGGGCTTGCCACCTTCCATCTTGTGCACTGCCATGGTTCGTCCCGGGTTAGTGTGATGATTCTTCAGTTTGGGTGCACCATGGGTTGTGATGACTGCTGATGCCACGAGGGTGCTCAAGGCATGCGGGCAAGGCCCCTTCCCAGGCCCATAAATGCTTACCACCACAAAGAAGGCGCGGAACAGCAGCCCCTCCGCCCACGACGGCAGCACGCGTAGCAGCGTCCCTCCCACGCCGCCACCTGTTGCTAACCGATTGCCTCCCCCAAAGATGATCTTGACGGCTGCCCCAACTGCGGCAGTAAAAGTAACAGGGCCGGGCGCCTCGGGGGTTGGCTGACATGGCTCAGTTACAGCTAACACTGACGGCTGGCGGCGGCAGCAACAGCTGCTGTACCAGCAGCAGCAGCAGGATGCACATGGGAGTCCCCACAAAAGGTATGCGCACCACAGCGAGTTTGATACGCCAACATCTGGAGCAGCTTGCACAGAGGCTGGCACAATTTGTACTGGGGAGATCGAATGGCTGCTGCACACTGTGGTTAAACTATCAGCAAGGTGGCAGGTAAACAGTAGCAGAGCCTCATGGAAGCTTCCCCATAACCCTACCACAGGCTTACTGTTAGGCTTGCCGGCAGCGTAGTCCTCTTCTGCATGGTCCATGAAGAATGGGACCCTGCAGGGCAAAGTTGAGAAGTTGCTGATTTCTACGAGTGTACACCATCTGGCTTGCGTTCATGAGGTCCCCCTGTTGCGGGATTCCGTTCATGAGTCCCCCAACAAGAGACGGAACCTCCATGTATCTGCTTTAAGAGCCCAGCGCCCCATTCACGGGTGTCTCCTGACTGGCTCATTGGCCTACAAGGCCGCCGTGGACACCACAACACATCCCAGCACGCCTGAATAGACCGCTCTGTTCACTTGCAGACCCATTGTCACGCTACCTCTTAAAAGCTCCACCCACATGGCTTTGCAAGACAGTGGCTGTCATCCAAAGACGCCCAGCTATGCAAGGGGGGCCCATCACCACGCCATACATGCAGCATACTCCTTCCCTTTTTGCTCACCCAAAGGCTGCCTCCCCAATGACCCCCATCGTCACCCTGCCCAGGAGCGCATGCAGCTCCACCGCCTCCCCACTCCTGGCCACGCCCTGCAGCTGCTCCGTCAGCTTCTCAGCCTTGTCATTCATGACGGGGGTGTAGCCCTGGAGGGCGGCCTGGTGGAAGAGGGGCTGCATGGCCGCCCTCACGCTGGCCCAGTAGCCGCCCCTGCAGGCAGCCAGAGCAGAAAAAGATTCAGGAAGATTCATGTGGTATCAAAAGGCAGTTGCTGGCCCAGTAGCCGCCCCTGCAGGCAGCCAGAGCAGAAAAGGAATTAGAAAGGTTCATGCGGTACCAAAAGGCAACTGCTGGCCCAGTAGCCGCCCCGGCAGGCAGCAATGGGGGGATTGCTGCGGCCATGAACTGCTCCCGTAAAGGCCTTTCAATTGCTACACACGGGGACAATTGGAATGCACAGGTGCAAGGGCACGCAGCAATGGAGTGGAGCAGGGGCCCTTGTGGACCATGCACTTAGGCTATAGTGAGAGCATCTGCCACATGACGCCTCAGGAAGAAAGGTCATTCAAGGGCAAACGGGGTCCTCCTTCCTGATACCAGAACTCTTAATTGGCTCCACATGAGCATCAAGGGGGAAAGGACACCAAAGGCATCATGACAATAAACTCACTTGGCCATCAGCAGCCCCGACTGCAATGCCCGAATCCGCTTGTCGTTGCCGGGGTTGATATCAATAAACCTAAAACGGTCGTGGAATGACTTGAACTTTGAAACAGAGACCTGCCGGGCCAGCTCGGGATCTGCATCCAACACAGTCCTCCGCCTCTTAGCAGGTGCAAGGGCTGGGCACCAGGGCAGCACTGCTCCACCTATCTTTGGTCAGGATGGCTGTCAGGCACACAAGGACACCCTTCTTGGTCGTCAGTGACTTGTTAGTAAAAACAGAGAGTTCTTGATCGGTTCTGCCAAGCAGCCTTCCTCATGCTCAGCGCTGCAGAGGAAGCAGCGCTTACCACTGATGACCACCACTGGCGACTTCCCCAAGAAGACCAGGTAGATCCCGCCCAGCTTCTGCTGCCACTCGGTGTATACGTAGCAGGGCTGTGTTCTCGACAGCTCCAGCAAGTGCCCGACCAGGAAGTTCCTTGGCAGGAAAGGCACCTGGGGGATGTGGCGCAGGCGTATGAGGCGATCCCAAAGCCTCAGGCCGTAGCAGATGAACTGCAACAGGCAGTTTGAAAGGAGAAGGATAAGAGAAGGCCTGCAATGCTGACGGGGAGGCCCTGGTGCAATACCCAAGACGTGTTGTGCAGATCGTGTCATCAACATATTCTGAAATTGCCTTACCCATATCACTCCTGCTGCCAGCAGCACCAGCAGCTTCGTATCCAGGGTAAGAAGCTCCATGGGTCTCTGGCTTGTGACCTCGTTAGGTGACGCTCGGGCCTCGTAGTGTGGGCCTTACTGGCCAAGTAGAGTAGTCTGATAATGTCAGAGGGCCCAAGTCATTATGCAATCTCGATCAGGCTGGATCAAACGTGTGGGATCAGGGGAGGCCACGCTGGAATGACGAGGCATGCAGAGGTCACCCCAAGTTGCCGTCATCAATGGGATACTACTTCCGTGCCTCATAATAGATGCTGGGTCGGTGTGTCGACAACAGCTATGCAGCCCAATATGCTTTTCACAAAGCTGCAGGGGCGCTGCCTGTGTTTAGGGCAGGAGAGCTGGCAGGCTGGTTGACCCAGTGTAAAAGGGCATGTCAAGTGGCCCAAGGGCGGCGGGGGGGCTCCTGAGGTGGAGTAGCAGTGCTAAATAGCAGGAAAAGCCGGTCATCTGACCTATCAGAAGTACTGTTCAGCTTTCCTTTTGCTTTCAGGACGAACATGCCTTGACGGGCATCATTTGTCACCATCAACAACAAAAGCAGCAACAGTAACAACACAAAGCCACACAAGCAGCTCCGACACTCCGCAAGCACGGCCATCTCAAACTCACTGACTTGCTAGTAACAGCACTCCTGCCTGTGATCACCTGGCAAACCTGGGTACACGCTACACAACATGCTCGAATGGGGAAGCTAAAACTTCAGTGGATGACCTTCACTCAATCGGAGAACTGACCCAAACTACTGCCCAAGCCACTAGAAAACTCGCCTGTTGGGTTACTAAAATGCACCTGTGGGGACCTCTGCAAGGGAAAGATGAAGAACTACCGGGGAAAGATTACTCCATGGCTATCTGGGCGCAGCCCCGTGGGGCTTCCCCAAGGAGGACAACCAGTGGAAGGCGTGGCTGCGGTGTGGTTAAATGGCACCTAACCTGTGTGCCCCTGCCACAGGGCAGGGGCCAGCTATCATGGCGACGGGCAGCAGACGCGTTGGCGTGCCTGCTGACATTACCACAACACCCC
>BBXU01001890.1:0-42605 GCA_001598975.1 Parachlorella kessleri
ACGCAGGGACCTGCAAGTTCATCTCTGCACCGCTGCACGACTGGAAAGCGTAAATACATAACCGTAAGACTCAGGCGCACTCTGCATCCCGTCCTGTATGTCCTGCTCAACTCTTACACCCAATTCGCACTACCTGCCACCCATGCTAATAACCTCACCGGCCACTCTGGCGAAAAAAGTGCCGGAGTATCACGTCCACTCCAAGGAGCAGCGAGGCGCCTTACGACTCCCATCTGGGGTGGACTGTCAACCAAATCCCGTTTGCCGGCCCAATCTGCACAGGGTCCTGCACATGGTTTGTTATTCTTTCCCTTCCGCAAGGTATTGTATGCGCACACAAAGGTGGGCCCCAGGTCCACAAAATAAGCACTCAGCTCAAGCATGTGCTCCTCATGCAAGGTAGCATGGGTTCGCTACCCACTTGCCACACTGGCACAATGGAAGAGGGGGTATGCATGCACACGACATGCCTAAACACCGACGGTAGCATTGCCAGGAAGTAAACGCCACTCGGTAGCTGTGTGGTGCGAACAAAGTGCTCGTGCTGCATGAAGGTGCAAAAGTAACTACATCCAGGCCAGGTGCGGCAGCAAGGTCAGGCCTCAAGCATGCTTCTACAGGCGAAGGCTCCCAAGCTAGACCACTCACAGTAATGCTGGTGTGGAGCTTGATAGCTTCCTCACTGCACCCCGCAGCTGGCTTGAAGGTGTACTGCTGGAACAGCCTGCAAGGTGGCAGCCACCCGACGTAGTGGAATCAGTATCTACTCCCTGGCAATTATGTAGCACTGTCATGCTTCTAAGGTTCTAGCCATTCAACGTACTTAAATCAGTATCTACTGCCTGGCAAGTATGTAGCACTGTCACGCTTCAAGGGTTTGAAGGGTTCTCCTCCACTGTGCTAACAGCCATGCCAATTAGCAAAAGCTTCCAGTGCCGGTGGTCTCGCGCCGTGTAGGTGCAACCCACATTAGCGGTGACTCATGCCGGTCATCTTAGTCAGGCCAAGCGTACCAGCACAGCGTACCTGATCAGCACCAGTTCCATCTCCTGCATGGCAAACTTCCAGCCGATGCACATGCGCGGCCCCACGCCTGCACGCCATGTGGGGGACACAACCCCAGCCTGTCATGAGAAGTGATTGCCGTCCCTTAACCGCAGGCTGCAGCTAAAAGTGGCCTATACGCCCCCAGTTGCATGCCTCTGTGGCTTCCTGGCCACTTGCAACTTGTGAACCAGGTCGGCCTTACCTCTTGCGACTGGCAATTTTGCACGGCACGGAGCTTCAGATGTAAATATCACCACAAGGCAGCTGTGCTAGTTGGGGAGTGTCAGTTACTCACCAAAGGCCAGCCAGGCGTTGCTGTGACGCCCCTCCATCTCCTCCTTATTCAGAAACCTTTCAGGCCGGAAGGCTTCTGGCTCAGGCCAGATGGCGGGGTCTCTGTGCAGCCCAAAGATGTTGATGTGGACGTGGGTGCCCTGGGGGATCAGATACCTGCCCTTTTGGTCCCCCAAAACCACATCCTCATTTGCCTGCAGGGCGCCATGACAGCATCTGGGCTAAAGCAGATCTGAATCGTGTGGTAGCTGAAGAATTTTCTGGGACAGGGGAAGGTACAAAAGCCTGGTGTCTTTCTCAACGCTCCAGCAGGATGCCACAGGGTCCATCGCAGCACCCCGGCAGGGGCAGCAGCTACCTGTCAATAAGGAGGGTCTGCCTGGATTCCCTTGCGATCGTCTGGCATAGTGAACGACATAGAAGAAACCATGGCATGCCAGAGCCCCTCAATCGCGTCAGCCCACGCTTGTGGAGAGCCTACGACTGCTTGAAGGAAGTCAGAAGGCTTGGTACCGGCTGGCACTTTCACAGGACAACAGCCCACCTAAGCCCATGGTCTTGACCCTCTACAATGCAGCGTCGCAGTGTGCAAGCGGCACATGCCATCATGGCAGCACCCGCAATCAAAGATCCCATCACCACTCGGGTTCCGATCCAGCCGGGCGGGTACAGCCGCAGGCTCTCGTGAATGACGGCATCCAGGTAGGGGAACTTGGGCAGGTCCTCCAGGGTGAGAGCCTGCAAGGGCGAGCCACGTTCCTATGCTAAGTGGCACCAGCCCTAGCCACGTTGACCGTGGTGGAATTGGGGAGGGCATGCCCATAGTGCTAGCTTTCTCCCCTGGACATGCTCAGCCAGTGCCATGCCTGGCTGGCTGTATAGTCGCCTGCCAGGCACCAAGCTTGATGCCACAAGGACACGACAAGCCACACAACAAGCATCCCGCCCTGCTCCTGTCGATGTGCCTGCTGCGCCTACTGACAGCTTGTGCAGCAGGAAGGGGCCTGAGAATGGTGATGGCCAGGAATGGAGCGAACACCTCGGTCGGAGACGAAGAGGCAGCAAGGAGCACCCTATCCTTTGCCCAGCTAGCAAGTTGACACACCAAGCAGGGCAGACTAGACCATGAGACGTTGCAGAAACAGGCTGCAAGGGGCAGGGTCTGGTTCGTGTCAAGAGCCTACTTTCGTGCCTCCCTTTAACTGTAGAAACAAATTTGTAACACAAAGCCAGCAAAGGGTGGGTCGGGCCTGGTCCTTGCCACACTCTTCTACCTCCGCCAGCTGCTGTCCCTGGGCCTCAGCACACCCCATTACTATCCACAAAGTCAGTCAGTTACTCAGCCTCACCTTATCCCTGCCGAAGGCGTCAACCTCCGCCAGCAGCTTGGCCTGGGCTTCTGGGTGGTGGGCCAGCAGGTGCAGCGTGAAAGCCAGGGTGTTGGCCGACGTCTCAAAACCCCCCGCAATCACGGTGCTGCACTGCATCACAGTGCCAGAACACAGGCTTCATGAGACGCGGTGCTGCATGCCTGGCAGCAACCCCAGTGTTGTCCAGGATGAAGACCGAGGGAAGTTGCGGGACATTTCGTATAATAACCTACGTAGCACTCCTTCAGCCAGGCCAGTTTGTGCCAGGAGGGCATGAAAATCATTCGGTCCACACCTCCAGCAATCCGCTGCCGGGCTTTTCCAGGTTGTCCCAAGCTGGGGTATAAGTGCCACCCATGCAAGTTTCTGACCTCAGTGCATCCAAGCAAAAGACAGCACGGGCCTGTGGGCCGCAGCTGACCCGAAAGTCAGCACTACCCTTGCCTTAGCAGCGCCACCTGTGCACACGGTGGCAGGCGGTACGGCCAGCGATGCTGTAACTGTACTTCAACTGGCTTAACCCTGAAAGGTATGTCCTACAGCAGCGCTATCGCCACTTCTGTGCCCTGGAAAGCACACATAGGCACTTGGCTGCCCGCACCTGGGCCCCTTGGAGGTGTGACAAGGTTGTGACTGACCTGTAAGGGTGGCGGAAAGCTGTAGGCCTAGACTACTAGACTAGACCGCACCTGCGCCCCGATCTGCATGTCGGTGAGCCCCGCCCCCGTCTCTTTGTTCCTCGACCTCATCAGCATGTCGATCACGCTGTTCTCCGCTGGCAGGGTGTCCTGCGAGCAACAATAAGGCCTATTTGTTGGAATAATACACAGGGACACTGCATTCAAGGTAGGTTTCTCTGCGATGTACTCCCTAGTGACATTGCATGTCAGAGTGGGGGGCAGGTGAAAGCAAGATGGAGGGAGCAGGCACAGCATAGTGCCAGCACAAGAGCAGTAGTGAATTTAGGGTTTAGGGTAGCGCAGAACGTGCCTGCATGTTGGCTCCCACTTTGCAACCCATGTCAACCCTGTATCCAAGGGTCAACAGTACTCTCCTACCAGTCACCAGCAGTGGGATTGCGATGCCCGCAGTGTTGATTTTTAAACACATGCATTTCTTAGCCACAAACCTTCTTAGGAATGGCACCAAATACAGCCTGTGATGGCTACTGCTTTTGCCTGGCGCACACTCAGCAGCCCCCCCCCTGCTGCCCCACTATTCCCAATTTTGGTGCCCTTTGTCCACAAACTCCCTGCCCCACTAGATCCAGATTCTCGATGCCCTCACCTTGTAGGGGTTCTTGTCCACAAAGTCCCTGCCCCACCATTGCCAGTCGGTCTGCTCCATGGTCACTTTCTCCCCCTTGGACTCCGCGCGTCGCAGCGCATTAGTCATTAGCAGATCCGCGGCGGACATGAGGGTGCAGCGGGAGTATTCCAGGGCACTGCCAGCCTTGCCCTGTGTGTGGGGGGGGGGGGGGGGGGCCATGACTCACCCGCACGCGTCAGCAGTTGACATAGGGAGGGCTGTTGCCACATAGGCACCACACATGTCACAGCACACCTTTCACGAAACGAGGAGGGGTAGCAAACGCACCATCAACTGTTAGGAAAAACTTACCCCCACGAAGAAGACACGAAAGAGGGGGACCTCCATCCAACGGGGTAGCACGCGCATCAGCGCTCCGCCCAAGCCACCCCCCGTGGTCAGCCTGTTCAGCCGGAAGATAAGGTCGACCGCGGCTCCCACTGCAAAAAACAGTGAAGGGGCACTGCGCAGTGAGAGGGAAACAAGGACAAGAAGAAGGGAAAGGAAGCCAGTCAAGAAAAGGTAGAAGACACTCCTCCTTTGCGGTGCAATCTCCACCCCATTAACTGCACCGTCTCGTGGACCATGGAAGGCCGGTGCACTTGTGCAAGAGCAATGTATGTTGCTGAGACATGCACTGCAGGTTGTTTTCCAGTGTACACACACGAAAGCGTCCAGGTCTCTGTGTTATCCAGGTGGTATATATATATATATATATCCCTACATGGCTTTACATGCTTCATACTCTCCACACCCAGTTGGTATTCAGCTCCGCCTCAATGACCTCATCTTAGGTCTAGCCCCGTCGCTCGCCAGTGTCTACGAGATGCAATGACTCACCATTAGGTAAACCAGCAGCGTAGTCCGCATCAGCATGGTCAAGAGAGAACGGGATCCTGCACGGCCACAACCACAGCAGGTCCCTCAGAATGATGTCCTAATGTCGGGCGCGGAAGTGGAGACCAACTTGTTCTCCATCCCCCTTGGTCAGAACCACAGGTCAGTGCAGCTCCGTGGGTTTTATGTCTTGAAAATTCCTTTGGAAAGCTGATGTGGAAGCGCCGAGGACCACAGACAGGCTATACTTGGCAGCCCCTCCACCGGTTTACTCACGCCCAGTTATTTAACTGCAACTGAAAGCCGCAGCCAACGGGAGGCTAGGCAGACCACCCCATGCATCCCGCCACGGAGCTTGGTCGGAGGCATACTTTTGGACTTGCCAAAAAAGGCCACAAATTGCCCGCCCGTGTCTGTCCCTCTCTCTCAACCTAACCTTTCTACACAGTAGCACTGCAGTGATACAAGTTCCTCCAGCTAGGGCAGACCCTACCCCCCGTCTGGTGGCATTAGCTAGGCCTGCTCCTTTCCGGGCAAGCACATCAACCTCCCCTTCCTCCCTCTGCGCCTATCAATTACCCACCCAGCCACCCACCCGAAGGCCGCCTGCCCGATCACCGCCAGCGTCACCCTCTTCAGCAGGGCATGGACCTCCAGGGGCTGCCCGCTTTCGGCGGCGGCCCCGAGCTTGTCAGCCAGCCTCTCGGCCTCGGCGTTCATGAGGGGGGTGTAGCCCTGGAGGGCGGCCTGGTGGAAGAGGGGCTGCATGGCCGCCCTCACGCTGGCCCAGTAGCCGCCCCTGCAGGGCAGCAATGGGAACGCCATCAAGAGTATCTCACAGGCGGCACATGAGGGACTTGCCAGGCCCTGATGCCCTGGAAAGAAAGGCAAGTCGTCTAGCGTCTTGACCGCACTTGCCTACTCCATGTTTCACTGCAAGGATCACAGGCCAGGGCCATGCACCTCTTGCAGGGTGTGACTCCACCCCAGGGCACCGGCGGAGTCTCGTCAAATGGGCGTCAAAGTAGCAGTGGCAGCAGCACTCGCAGCCGTCCAACGGCGACAGTGGGAGGAGTTCCATTGCAACCCCTGCCCGTGGCATGGATAGCGTGAAATGAGTGTGTGACTAGGCTGCAAAATCCTACACCTACTTGGCCATCAGCAGCCCCGCCTGCAGTGACCGGACCCGCTTGTCCTTGCCGGGGTCGGCATCAATGAACCGGGACCTGTCGTGGAACGACTTGAACTTGCTAACGGAGGCCTGCCGGATGAGCTTGGGGTCTGCAGGGGTGGATTGTGCTTCTCGTGGAGAGGATACGGGCAACCATGCCATGCTTTGCTTGCCTGTCAGACATTGGCCTCGTACAGCCCTTGCCCAACAGCTGGAAAACCTTGGGAGGATCTAACATAGTGATCCAAATCCAGGAGCTCCAGGATAGCACAGTCTCCCCAGAAAGTATGCTGGAAGGAAGCGGCCAGGCTGGCGAGGAGCCAAGGCTGGGCTGCATCCAATGTTGTAATGCAGGCGCCTTGCAACGGTCCAGCCCTATCAGTCACAAAAGTCAGGCAGCTAGGTTGCCTGGCTCCAGCTTGCCAGGCTTCCTCAGGCATCCCAAAGTAGTATTACTCACCAGTGAGCACCACGACAGGCGCCTTCCCCAGAAAGATGGCATAGATGCCTCCCAGCTGCTGGCGCCACTTGTCATACAAGTAGCAAGGCTGGGTCTTCGCCAGGTCTGTAAGGTGGCCCAAGAGGAAGTTCATTGGCAGGAAGGGCACCTGGGGAATGTGGCACTTATACAGCCTGGCGCGATCCCACAGCCGTAGACCGTGGCAGATGAACTGCAGAGGTGTGAGCACCTGGGGATCGAGCAGGCCCCTAAGTTTCAAGGGAGCTTCACCTGCAGTACCAAGGCTCCCAAATACGAGTCGCGCTGCTGAACGAACTGTGCATATTATTGTCCTTACCCATATCACACCCGCTGCCACCACAAGCACAAGGTTGAAGCCCATCCTGGCGACCTCGAAGACCTGTGGTACTACCACGGTTTCCAGGTATTGCTGCCGGAGTTTCTACTGCGCCTCGATGCCTCAGCCTGCTCGAACGCCTTATGGCTGGAGAACCATTTGCAAGCGCGGTGGAAGTCGACGAGATCTGTGGGACCAAGATTCCCAGCTGGCATGACGTGGACTGATCCCCGCCAGGTCGCCAAGGTTCCAGTTCTTACCTTCATTATATGTCTTATATTTCTGCTGCCTGGTTTACGACGTATTTGCTGTTGAATTTCATGCCCGGACAATGATGACATTTTGAAGATGGTTTTATGATGGCTGGCTGATTTGAGAGGCTTCACCGTTGGGCAGCACTAGGGGTCATGCTGCAGGGAAGAGGCGCCACAGTCATTCTAAGTACTTGTGCAAGGCCTGCCATGCTGTCAGCAGGCCACCGTGGCCGGCAGCTGGTTTCTCTGCTCTGGGCCTCCAAGTGGAGCGCAAGAGGCCTCAGGAAGGCCACTGGTGCAAAGGCAGCTGCTGCTGCTGAGCCAGGCACGTAGCACGTGTTCCTGGCAGCCTAGAATGCCAATCCGACTCGCATCTTTTGCTGCACGGGGCCCGCGTCTGGCCTGCCCAAAAGTAATGGCTTTTTTCATGCGCTGCCGCAGAGCTACACTTCACAGCAGCGGTCAGCGAGCAGCCAGTGTTTCAGGAGCTGTTTCAACCTGGCAAGCGAGCAGTGCTGCTGGGCATGGACCCAGACATCAACGGGGCGGTCGCCGTACTGAGCTGGCAAAACCCTGCCCTAGATAACAGCATCAGCGGTAGCAATGGCAGCAGCGGTGCGGCACTTGCACCGCTGGGCAGCCTTCGGCAGGGCAGGAAAGGCAGCGCCGAAAGAAGCAGCAGCAGCGGCTGTACCCACTCAGCCACAGCAGGCCTAGCAGTGTCAGTGCATGACATGCCTATTGAGCTGTGGGAGCAGCACAAGCGGAGCAAGCGGCAGCCAGACCCCGCAGCCTTGCTGGCGATCCTGCAAGAGAGCACAGGGGCGGCAACGCTGGTGGGTGATGCTGGTGCAGCAGGTGCTGGAGGAGGTGACTTGGTGGTGCGGGCGGTACTGGAGCACACTACACCGCAGCACCTCAGCGGCAAGTACGCCTGGTGAGTGTGTGAGGCCACTGGGTTACCCACCATGGAGTGATGCCTTGTGCTAAGTTGCAGGATGTGGCCACACAGTTGTAGTCAGCCAGCCCTGGGGATGAGTAAGAGCGGAGGTGTATGTGGTTCTGGTCTCTGTAGTCGACCCACGCAAGTTTGTCCACCTACTTCCCATTATGCCTCATAAGGGATTCCGCCTGCAGCTGAACATCCTGATTAGTGGATGGGGTGCAGGTATGGGATGGGGTTCTCCTTCGGCCTGCTGCAAGGGCTGCTGACTGCCCAGGGCATCAGATACCAGCGAGTGGATGCCTCAGCCTGGAAGCGGCACCTAGGCCTGTTCCGTTTGGGCAAGGACGGCAGTTTGAGCCTGGCTAGGCAGCTGTTCCCACAGGCAGAAGCCTTCCTCAGGTGAGTGGTTTGGCAGGCGAGCAAACGGCTCTTTGAAGTAGGTGTGATAGGCGGGTTACAGAAATGAAAGGCAGTGGTCTGTCACACCTGACGTTCCTGTGATTGACATACACGGGGCAGACACAGCTAGGTTGGCCCAGCAAGGCTCCATGGCAGGACCATGCCAGGGCGTCAAGGCAGCTGCTTTCTGTCCCCGACATGAGAAAGCGAGGGTTTCACTCATCAAGAGGTCAACATACTGTCATACTCGCAGGCGAAAAAAGGACCATGGGCGTGCCGAGGCCCTCCTTATAGCAGCCTGGGGTCTGGGGGTGCGCATGACTGCGGTGGAGCAGCCAGGCGGCATTCTGTCATACAGCGCACCAGTGGACGGCGATGTCAGCAATGAGCCGTCCGCTGGTGGTGCAGAGGGCCCTCAGGGTCACGAGGATAATCTGCTAGATAGCGTCAGTGTAGGTAGCAGCACCGCCGGCAGTCCAGCTTTGGGTGAAACAGTTTCACAGGTTAGCTTAGCTAAGAAGCCGCGACAGCCTAGGAAGAAATTCGCAGAGCCGGGTGCAGATGGGGCACTAGCCAAGGAAGCTGCTCCAAGGAAGCGGCAGAGTAGGAAGAAGGCTGCCGCCGAGCCAGAGCTTGCCACTACATAGCTTGCCGTGAGAGAGTTGCATTGCCTTTGCTGCCTTTCAAGCAGGAGTTTCTATTGCTGCTTGCTTGTTTGCTAGGAGGTGATGGGCAAGGCGAGCATGCTGCTGCACCACAGGCTTGGAACAATGGTAGCCTTAAAACGAACATTTGGAATTCCCTTACCAAATATGTTTTCCGGGTCCAGGGTACGACAGAACCTCCTAGCACAACCTGCAGAGGCTCCTGGACGAGTGTACTGCCTAGTTGCCAGGTTGCATATAGCCACCTGAAGGGGAAATATAAAGTGCCTATGGCAAATACAAAGCGAACTATTACTAGTCACTAGCAAGCTTCAATGCTATGCAGACCAAGCACTGTATGTCATCTGTGCAAATTCTTCGTCCTGGGCTGCCTTTCAACATCGTAACTCACATAAAACAACTTAGCCATCTAGCCCCAGCAAGTCCTGGTAACTATTCATCCTGCGGTGCTGCTCTCCTAGCTCGATACTGGTGAAGCTGTCTACACTGCCCCCCAGCCGAAGGCTGCCAGCCGACCTAAACCCACCCAGCCCGCCACTCCTAATAGATCCCAGGCACTTGCCAGCAGGTGACGAGCCAAGGAGCGAGCCGCAGCTGGGCGTCCTGACTTGCAGCAGCCGTGGCGGTGACCCCTCCCACTTGGGCGTGGGGATTTTCTGTGGGGAGGCGGCACCGCTAGGGCTGCTTGCTATTCCCGCTGGCGAGGCGATGCCTGTGGGGCTGGGTGAGCGAGAGCTGCCGCCCCAGGGGGACTCGGCCCCCAGGTGCAACACTTTTACCACCGCAATGCCATCGCCGCTGCTGCCTATGAGGCTGTCTGCTTGGCAGTGGTACCCTAATGCTGCAGCCGCTTCTGCTGCCAGGACTGCTGGAGCTGCAGCTGCGTAGATCAAGTCACCAACACCTAAATCCAGTGGCTGTATGTCTCCTGGTATGTACGAGTCCTGCTGCTGGTACAGGTTGACGGACCTCTGGCAAGGATTGTTGCTCTGCAAGCCCCCATTTGCCAGAACAGACATGGCAGGCAACTGTTGAAGGCCAGGTGCCTGCTCTGTCACCGTGCAAGCTGCAAGACCCCGTTCCCCCTGCGGGAATGCTCCAGGCCCAGGCCCTGTCTGCAGTAGCCGCTGCTGCTTGCCACCCACTGCCTTGCTGCTGCTGATCGTGCAGCCGGTGCTGCTCAGGTGGCCCCCTGCCCCTGCCCGCTGCACTGCCAGCTCTGCTGCGCTGCGGGCCCTGTCCAGCGCCGGCTTGCACCGTTGGAATTCCACTAGGGCTGACAGCAGGTCCAGGAAGCCAAAGTCGGGCCAGAGCACCGGCGTGAAAACCAGCAAGGCGTGGCGGCTCTGCCATAGAAGGAAGTCGCTGAGCCGCGTCTCACCCGAGGTGCGTATAAGTAGGTCAACTGGTGGGCAGCCCTGCACAGGTCGATCGGGCAGAAGTTACAGCAAAAAAAACCATGGCAAGCTCTGCTCTGCTTGATGGCCTCTGCTGTGTCACCCAGGCTATACCCACGTCCAGCCCACCGCTGCTCTGATGTTGCAAGTATGGGTGGCAGGTAGTGCGAACAGGGACTGAAAGCTGGGCTGTGTTAGCAGGACTGGATGCAGAATGCGCCTGAGTCTTGCCTGAGGTTTGAGCCAGTAGGGCTGCTCTGATGTTGCGCTCCCGATGTTGATGCATCTCTAGACACCAGGGACGGCAGCCCGCCATTGCAGCATTCTGACATCACAAGCATGGCCACCACCGCTTACATGTGTATGGAGGTAGCCGTCCAGGAGGCTGCCGGCATCACTGCTGCAGCTAGTGCTGCTTGGCGCTATGCAGGAACCGTCGCAGGCACCACTGCTAGCTAGGATTGCCCGGTCCATTGCCTGTAGCATCTCCTGAGACGCCCTGCAGCATGGGATTGCCTGACGATAGATAGTCAAGTCGTGCTCTGGATGAAACATCTCTACCCCTGTGCTTGGCTGCTGCCATAGTACGTACGTGTATTACGTTTGTGTAGAGTTGAAACCCCTCCCTTACCACCCTCAATCTTGTAAGCACTCGCAATCATGCAGCCTCTTGCACGTCCTATTCATCCCATTTGTTCGGCGATCAGCCACCACTCATCTTATACTTTTGTGCCCACTGCAATTCCACCACCCCACTCCTAATAGTCCCCCGCAACACAGCAAGTTTGGTAGGCCGCCACCCTGCTCCTGCAGCTTACTTTTTCCATGCCTCACTAGCTGCTGCTTCCTCTCCCCTGCAAGATGTCATTGCAGTGCTGCAAAAGATCTTGCATCCAACACAGCAGCCACACTTACATGTAGGAGAAGCAGATGTTGAGCACCGCCTTGGTGTGATGCTGCGTGGCTTCCATCACCTTGGCTGCTGCCTGCTGCACCCGGGGCGGTGCCAGGCTCAAATCCCCGATGACACGGACCTGAACCCCATGCCGCACAAGCACGTCCTGCTCCTGCAGGCAATAGTACGAGTCCCAGCAAGAAGGAAAACATGAGGTGTGAGATACGTGTCAGAGGCTTCTGGTGCCCCAGATGACTGTAAAGACTGACCTATACATCCTTACCCCCAAGTGCGTGGAGCAGCACCATGATAACAGGGGCTGCCAGTGGCAGCTCACTCCTCCTAAATCTCTAGGTAGCAAGGCACCTTTGGAGCTAAAGACGCCTTTGGTGCCATGACAAGACCAGACAAGACAGTCACAGCTCACAAACTTGCAACCTGTAAGAATAGTTTTCTCAGACCAGCATGTATATTCGCCGGATCGCGTTAACCAAGAAGCACCCAGTACAACATACTCCTGTAGGCATTCACAGCTCCGCCCCCGCAACCCACACATGAGGTCGCACCTCCAGTATGGTCCCCAGTTTTTGCTCCGCCAGGCCCATGAGCAGGTCCACCTCTGAGCTGCTGCGCTTGTAGTTGTCGATGGAGAAGGCATATACGCTGACGCATTCAACACCCAGCTCCAGGCACCACTCCAGCGCTGCCAGCAGCCGCTGGTACCCAGCAGCATGGCCCTCTATACGGCGCAGGTGCTGCCGCTCGGCAAAGCGGCGGTTGCCGTCCTGCAAGGGCAGTACACTGAGAATGGCTGCCAGGCGGCCGGCAGGGTTGCCTTAGCTGGCATGCAGAGTGGCAGCTGAGGTTGTTGACGAGGGCGCTAGCCGCCTCCCGAGGCCAGCAGGCCAGCAAAGTCACAGGACTGGACTACACACCAGGACCCTCTGGCCCACCATAATAAAGGCGATGTGGCGGGGCACGCCATGTGGAGCCACAGCCGCTGCTACCAGCTGTCGGCTCCACTTCGCCAGCCTCTCCCAGAGCTTCATAGCTTGATCAGCCCTCCAGCCACCCAGACCGACACGTTTTGCATGTCCTATAGCAAAGCCGCAGGCAACTATATACTGACAGTCGTTTCAGCACAACAATAACCTGGAGAACTGTTCAAACGCTTGCAGAACAAACTTGGACTATGCAGCGTCTCAGTATAAGCTTATAAGCTGATGTGCAGCGACAACTTGTTTAACATGATATTAAACAAAATACATACTTGCGCCAGCGATGGAGCCTGGGATGAAGCCAGCTGTATTCGATCTGGCTCAAGCTCCCGCGTCCAGCTGGACAGCCAATGTCGGTTTCCTTGGCATGCCATAGCATTGACGTATTCCCCAGACTGACAATCCTCCTAATACAAGTTGTGCTGCGTAAGTGGTCATACAGCAGTGCTGTCCCGTGATCACTGCAGATGGACCCTTCCCAGCGTCCTCCAGTGGTACTGGACTGTGGAACTGGGTATACCAAGGTGATCTAGTTAAGACAATGATAAGAGCAGCGAGGGCACGGTGGTTATCGAAAGCCAGGCTGTCTAGCCACTATAGGGAGGAACCAACCCACCCTTGACTAGCCACCGGAGCTGGTACTGAGCTGCCCTGCATGCAGCCCCACCGCCACCCTTCTACTGCAGTAGGCGGCTGCTCACTGGTAGTCACTGCCACTGTTGAACTCCTGCTGCTACAGATGGGGCTGGCAGGGAACGTTGACCCTGCCCTCGTGGAGCCAACCGTGGTGGGCTACCCTCAAGGCGCTGCCGGCGGCAGGGCGCCTCCCAGCCCCCTGGCAGATCTGGACTATGTCATCGGCAGCGCAGCGCTTTCGCCAGCGTATGCCGTCAGCTACCCCATGAAGCAGGGGTTGATAACAGACTGGGACTCTATGGAGAAGCTGTGGGCTTCCTGCTTCTACAAGTGAGGGCGGAAGGTTACTCCGGCAACGAAGTATTGGGCCTTCGTACTGGCTAGCAGGTGGAACCATTGTTAGCGACTCACAGCGGCAGTCCCAGGTGGTGTGCTGCTGGGGCGTGCCGCCCTTGCTTCATCCCAACACAGCAGGGAGGATACTCTCTGCCCATCGGTGGTGCTCCCAGAGGGCTAACAAAAAGGTGGTTGATTTGAGATGCCTGAATATTGCAGGTGCCTTAAAGTCTTTCCTGAGGACCAGTATGTGATTTTGACGGAGCCGCCACTCAACCCTCCTGAAGCCCGCGAGCTGACCGCAGAAATCTTCTTTGAGACGTTTGACGCCCCCGGGCTGCACATAGGCGTGCAAGCAGTGCTTGCCCTGTATGCCAGCTTTGCCGCGGCGGAGCGCAAGCAGAAGGTGACAGAGGACGTGTGTGCTGGCTACTATAATTCCTGGCCCACCTGCCGTGAAGTGGAGTTTGTAGTATGAAAAATCCTAAGACGCCTGTTGGATGCTCCTTGCTGCTCGCGGTCGGAGGGCCAGCCTTGTCCACTAGTGTGCCGTGCTCTGAGGGCTGATGACTGTTACAGCCCTATCAGAGGATTTGGTAGATCCCTTTGGCTCTGTTGGCACTGCCCTAGCCAGCGTGACCTTTGGCATCCGTACCTGTGGTTCACACTGGTTCACACCATGCTCGCAAAGACCTGGCGTATGCCTTAGAGAGCCTGTCATACACCCTGGGGGAGGGCAATGTTTATTGGACCCTGTATCCCAGAGTGTGTGCTGGCACTTCAGGAGCCTGGTCGGACGCTGACAGGGCTGGTGGTAGACTCCGGGGATGGCTGCACTCACGCCATACCGGTGGCTGAGGGCTACGTGATTGGCAGCCACATCAAGTCCATACCACTGGCGGGGCGGGATGTCACGTCCTTCACACAACAGCTGTTAAGGTGGGATAGCGACGTATGCATGCTGTGCTGTGGATCTATCCAGGTGCCCAAAGGCAACTGGTGGCACGGCCACGGCACCACTTCATCATGCAGATTCTCTGGCCTCACCAAGAAGTATTAGACAGCATATATGCCGCTCTTGCAGGGAGCGGGGGCCCCTATACCCCCAGAATCTAAAGCAGAAGTCCCCCTTTCTTGCAGGGAGCGTGGGGAGCCTATACCCCCAGAGCAGTCCTTGGAAGTAGCCCGCCAGATCAAGGAGCGCCATGCCTACGTGTGTGCCGACATGGTGAAAGAGTTTGCCAAGTATGATGAGAGCCCCGCCAAGTACCTGCGGCAGTACGAGGGGGCACACTGCAGGTAATGGCAGAGTGCGGGCACTTGTAGTTCATGAGCTGGCCTTGATGAGATGAGCGTGTAGCGTGCTGGGCACAGCGGGCTCTGCACCCGCCCGCTGTGGGGCAGATGCACAGAGCCGCCTTCTGCCGAGGTGGTTGATAGGGCTCTCAGATGCTTGTATGGTAGCCCATGTCCAGTTGTGCTGACCAGCCCTATAAACATATTGTGCTTCCCTGCTGCGGGCGGCCTGGCATGCGCAGGATGGGTTGGAGCAGAACTATGCACTCGAGGCATATAGTACTGGAGTGTGATGCTGCCCATTGGTGTTTGCAGGACAGGGCAGCCGTTTGTGGTGGATGTGGGGTACGAGCGCTTCCTGGGGCCCGAGATCTTCTTCAACCCAGAGATCTACTCCCCGGGTGAGGCGTCCACCACTGGGGAGTCTATTTGCCTCCATGCCACATAGTACATGTCCGGAGAATCCCTCCGTGCTTCATTGCTACCAGCGCTGTGGATGGCTGTGCTGCTGTGTATTGGGTGTGCAGCCTCCTATCTTACGTGTATTGCTTCCAAAGGGAAGCAGTTGTCAGGGACGGCTGTATTGATGGTGGTACACCCCTCAGAGGTTCGCTGGCTGCCATTAACAAATTGCTCGCCTTGCTGACTATCCTCTACCAGCTGGGTGCAAACATGGTGGTCCAGAAGCCCTTGAATTGTATTGTACAAGCTTCTTCTGCTGCATGTATGTGCGACAGACTAACCTAACACCGGACCTACCAGCGCTACTGAAGGAAGGGAATCTGCTGGTCGGTTGCCTGCAGATTACAGTACACCTCTGCCCAGGGTGCTGGACTCTGTCATTCAAAACTGCCCTATAGACACCCGGAGAGCGCTGTACGGCAACATCGTCCTCAGTGTGAGTTCCCACATCCCCTGGGCGAGGCACAAATGAAGGGAAAGAAAGCCCGCTACACATTTGGGCCCGCCTACTGGCTGCTTCTGTGTCGGCTCTGCTGGCAATGCGAAGGACTCCCCACAAGTTGTATGACGCGTTCGAAATCTTTGATCTGGTAGGCTGACCTAACTCTGCGTCCATCAGCACTCGCTCAACCACCGCTGCTGTGACGGCAGGGTGGCACCACCATGTTCAAGGACTTTGGGCGGCGAATACAGCGAGACCTCAAGCGGGCGGTGGAGGCACGAACACAGGGCGCTGCCAGCGAGGTCGAGGTCAATGTGATGAGTCATCCCATGCAGCGGTACGCTGTGTGGTTTGGCGGCAGCGTGCTGGGCATGAGTCCTGGTGAGCAGCGTGGAATGAACCATTGGTGCTGCACGTCCTGTCTGTCTCTGGTGGGTTGTAATAGACCCAGGGTGCAGGCTTTTATAGCATTGTATGTTTTTAGTAGTTGTTGATGAGCTACGTCTCGGCTGCACATGTGCTCCCCGGCCTCTAGAGCTTAAAAGTACTGAGCAATGCCCCGAATATGGCTGGTGCTGGGTTCGCGGTGTGGTAGGCTTCAGGCGGCGAGAGGCATGCAGGGACCACTTTGTCCCTGCAGGAAGAATCCTAGCATGAGTCAAATAGCCAACTGAGGTGGCCGATGCAGGCTCTGAACAGCAAACTCGTGCAAGCTAGGATGACATGCAGATTCTAGTTTGGCAAGCAGTGTTAAATGGCTGTTGCAGGCTTCAAGGATGTGGTTCGCACAAGAGAGGAGTACTTTGAATACGGACCCGGCATAGTCCGCAACAACCCTGTGTTCAGGTACGGCTGTAGCAGTACTGCCTGCCTACCTTAAGTTTGGAGTGCAGAGGCGGGGCATCCTGAGCTGCATCATGCACCCCCCAAGCCATACGCGAAGCACTGCATGTTTAAGTGCGCGATGTAGAGGCAAGCTCGTTCCTGATGGGTTCTGGTGCATCCCTGACGGTTTCCAGTGCTGATTTAAATTTGTTGTGCAGGGAATTCTGATGAAGAAATGGGCCGGGAGCCCTGGATGATGGGATACCAGCGCAGGTTAAAGATGGAAATGCAAGCGACATGGGTAGGTCAAACAGTAGTGCAGCTTTGAGAACAGCTGCTACCCTCGGCAGGTTGGGCTGCAGCACATGTGATGTGGCATGGCAGGTGTGGCGGGCAGCTAATGCCCTTGTCAGGGCTGAACGGCTGTGTGACCCTCTTGGTCTTATGCATTCCATCCTCAATGTGTCGTGCATGTAAGGGGGTTCAAGGCATTCTTTGGGACCCCGACACCTGTCACTTCACTATTGCGGTCTCAATCCGACCTACAAGCAAGTGATGAGTAGATAGGCTTGATCCAGGCGGTCAACAGCACTTCTTTCTGCCAGCAAGGCTCGGGTTGGCCCCTTTCGAGCAATACCGAAGCCACGCAGCCGCTGTTGCGTTGACAGCGTTGGAGAACAGATCCGTGACTTCTTTTAGTGTTTGCCCGCTTGTCGAAACCTGATCACCTGCCATCAAGGCAAGTCACGACACTGCCGCAACTCATTTCAGCGCTGGACATTGTCTTGCATGATTACGTCCTCTGCTGATGGCTTCAGTGTTTGCTACACTTAGGGTGTCACATAAAGCGCAGTCCTATTGACCCGCAGGCACCCAGAAAGCAACAGTTACTGCCTTGGGCTCCTGGCAAGCAGACCTACAGCCGAGCATGTGGGTCCCTGCAACGTCCCCGCCTCAGTCACAGGATAGCAACACGACAGCGCAAGCTTGTTGGCAGTGAAGACAGTGCGCCTGCGGAGCCAGAGAAGCGCCAACAGGGAGAAGCGCACAGGGAGAAGCGTCTGTCGGGTCCCTTAGCCAGCTTTGGAAGCATGGGAGCCCCTGCTGAGCAATGTGAGAACGATGTGGGCAGCCCGGACAGCCTGCTGGCGTCGCCTGTGGGTATTTCTGCAGCCTCCCTTGAACCAGTGCTCTCAAAAGACCAACTTCACGCCGCCAAGGGCAACCCCGGCATACAGGAGCAGCCTGCGCAGCTGCTGGTAACGCCAGACACACCTGCACAACAGCACAGCTCGGGGTTCTCCGAGTGGCTGAGGACAGAGCGGGCAAAGGGCGATACCTTTGGCTACTGCTTAGCGCTGGTAAGTGCGACATGGAGTCCAGTCCGCGACGTGGGTCTGCATACTTGCAGCACATCACGCAAGTACAGTTGTGATCCTGAAGCCTGCGTGTGAGAAGGGTAGTTTTGTCATGGTGGTTGGCCATCTGAAAGAGGATGTTCAAGCACTGATTGCTCCATGCAGGCGTTCCATGTAGTCACCTTGTCCAAGTACAAGACCCTTCCAGCCAGCCACATCGTGTACTACTCACTCTACACAGCGGCTGTGGCTTGCTTGCTGGCGGTGCAGCGCAGCGGGCACCCCGCGTACGCGGCCTGGCGGGACTGGGTGCAGGTAGGGAGCTCACTTTGGCTTAACAGCCTGGTGGCAAGTTGGGTAGCAAGTGTGTCTGCAGCCCGGCTGCCATGCGCCATACCCTGGGTCTCGTTTCGATTGGGGTGGTGCACAGGACTCTGGCACGGCGACAAGTTAGGCTGGGACTAGGTCCTTGATTGGCAGTATCGCAGCCAGCAGGCATCCTTTCACTCATGCATTTGTGCTCCTCTTCAGTGTCATTGTCGTTGTCTCTCAGGAACCATTGCCTGTGGCTGCCCTGCAGGCAGCCATCCGCCTAGATGTGTTTTTGTCGCCGGCGCGGATCAGCATCTGGGAGCAGTCTGTCAGCCTGCCGCCTCCCTCGCTGCCGGGCCCCGCCATCCTGTCTTACCTGGCAACCCTCCCTGTCGCCTGCTCGAACACGTTCGCGGTGCACCTGCTGATGCTGCCGTTTGCCCATCCCCTGGGGCTGTGGCCACATCTGCTGGTCCAGACTATTTGTGTGGCCAGGGTGGCGGTGGGCGTCTTTACGCGGCAGCTGTGCCAGAAGCGCATGTTTATGCACCCCACCACGGAGGCCGTGCTGTGTGATGCCTACCAGTGGCTGGAATCCTTTATGTTGCCATCGTTCAGGCCCTTGACACCCTACCAGGCAGGGGTATTGCAGCCAGAGCGGCGGTGCCTGGCTGTGGTGTTGTGGCTGGTAGTCGTCCTGGGTTTTGTGGCCTCCATAACAGTGCAGGTGATACTAGATGCCCGGCTGTACAGACGGTTCCTACAGGAGCAGCACTACCAGCGGCAGCAGCACGATCCACAGCCGGCCATAGCACGAGCCAAGGGCAGGCTCGGGGTTGCATATGATAGGTTGTATGACGGCTTGACTGGGCGATACCTGTTGGGACTGGCCAGCGCCTGCAGTAATCCCTACTTGTGGGCGCTGCTGTCGATCGTCCTTTGGGATGCACTGGTGGTTGTTATATCCTGACAGGTAGCATGGCAAGAATAGTATCATGCTGTTTGTTAAGATGCAGTTGTAACAAGTCCTGCTACGAAGGTCTTACAAGTCTGACGAAGCAGCCCTGCGGGATGGAAGTTTCCTACAGCTCGAGGGTGCGCAGCAGCACAGAAGGAGCCACACAAGTGGCTTACTCCGGGCACTTGATGAGCATGTAGTCCCTGCCTTCAGGGCTACCCTATGTGAATGATTCTATTCCATGAACATAGTCTCTCATTGAGCTCCAGCAAAGCAAACCCCTCATCAGCCTGGATGGCCTCCCACTCTGACTCGGCATGTTTGTAAAGGGATGTGTCCGGCAATACGCTCGAGGCCCGGCCAGGGCAACACGCTTGATGCACTCTTTTTATAGCCGGTTTGATAATACCATGCTAAAAAGTCAAACCTGTCTGTTGCCGGTCAATGTCAGGTGAGAGTGCGGACCTCACATGCCATGGTTGCGGCCGTAGCAAACTGGTAGACATACCGGAGTTCTCGGTCGGTTCACAGACAAAGCACCTTTATGTCCACTTTGCATACAGTCCACTACTGCTTATGATGCAGGCCACCGGCTCGAAGGTGGAGACGAGTCATCACGTTCCAGTTCAAACATTCCTAACCAAAGGCCAAGCAGAGAACAAGGAGTACAGGTAAGAAGGTCTTATGCACACGTGAACAGCAGACTTGGCTGCTCCTGCTCGCCAAGGGCACTGAGCACCTTGCAGCCAGCACGCCGCAAGTTGGCACTCGCAGGACTGTCCAACAGCCTGCTGCTGCTGGACTGTTCTTCAGGTTTTCCAGTCACGGCACGGACACCCTATGGGTGCCCTTGTGGAAGATGGGACTGGACAGCAGGCTTCTCCGACAGCCCAGGGCGCAGCTGTGGCGCCCTCGAAGCAGGACTTCGGGGCGGTGAGGCCTGTTGGCCAGCAGCAGAGCCCCAACCAGCCTGGACCAGCTCGGCCTTCACAGCACAATGGCACCGGCTTTTCTCGCTGGCTGAGGATCGAGCGGGCCAAGGGCGACACATTTGGGTACTGCCTAGCGCTGGTGGGTGCATTGCACCAAGGGGGCAAAGAGAGGCCTAGTAGGGTCGCGCATCACCGGCCGAGGCAACTGACAGATATGAGTTCCCGCTTTCACAGCAGGTTTTGGAATTTGTGGTATTCAATAGTGTTTACTTGCGTTTTGTCAGAGCTTTGGACTTTACCTGGGAGCACTTGTCCTTGCAGGTATTTCACATTGTTACGCTATCCAAGTACAAAGCCCTACCGACGGGCCACATCATCTACTATACGGTATACACGTTGGCGGTGGTCTGCTTGCTGGCGTGGCAGCGCAGCGGGGACCCTGCATATGCTGCCTGGCGCGACTGGATACAGGTGGGTAGAAGCGTGCCCTGGCAGGCCTGTGTAAAATAGGATAAGGGTTCGGCTGCCGGCCGCTGTCCCGGCCGTTGCCATGCTGCAGCGCCCTTTTAGGAAGGCGCCCTTGCTTCCTTGGCTGTGCTGAAATCAACCTGTGCTTGACAAGCTTACCAAGGAGCCTGCAGTGAAATGGTTGGGCACTGACCCACAGCCACAGCTAGTCACTGTCCATTAGCCTGTGCGTGCTTTGTGCTTGCAGGCAGCTATCCGTTTGGACGTGTTCCTGTCGCCTGCTCGGATCCGCATCTGGGAGCACTCGGTCAACTTGTCACCGCCCTCGCTGCCAGGCCCGGTCACACTGTCTTACATGGCCACGATTCCAGTCAGCATCTCGAACACATTCACAGTGCACCTCCTGATGCTGCCGTTTGCGCACTCTCTTGGGCTCTGGCCTCACATCCTCGTTCAGGCCATCTGCATTAGCCGGTTGGCTGTGGGTGCGTTCAACCGGCAGGTCTGTCAGCATAGTTTCTTTAGTCACGCAACTACGAAGACGGTGATGAGTGAGGCATACGCGTGGCTGGAGGCGCTGGGCTTGCTCTCATTTAGGCCACTGCCAACCCACCGGCCAGGGTTCTCGTCTGTCTCAGAGCAGCAGTGCCTTGCCCTGGCCCTGTGGCTGGTGTTTGTTGTCGGCTTTGGGGTCTCCGTGGCCGCGCAGACAGCACTGGATGCCCGCCTGTACAGGCGCTTTTTGCGGGACAAGCAGCAGCAGCAGCGGCAGCCACAGGCAGGGCACCATCAGCCCAGCGCACAGCTGCTGCATTCAGCAGGGTTGAAGATCTGGGCTGGAGCTTGGTACGACCGATTGTTCGACAGCTTGAGTGGCAAGTACTTGTCTGGGCTGGCGCGTGCCTGTAGAAAGCCGCGTCTTTGGTTTTTGCTGGCGGTTGCAGTGTGGGATGTGTTGCTCACCTTATTGTCATGACGTCGGCTTGCGAGGTGGAGCATTGGATCTGCAACAGGTTGTGTAAATGTGTGTGTTTTGTGCTTGTGTTGATGGTTGCTTCATATTTACTTCCCAAATGTTGTTATTTTATCTGAGTAAGCAATCCAGCATTGCAGAATATGGAGATTCTACTGGGACAACATTTTTAACATGCTTTGAGTTTACCTTTCACTGCTGCTTGCATGCTGTGGCTTGTTTGGACCTCTGTTTATCTGCTCAAGCTTGCCATTGACCAGCCGTGTTTTTAGACTTGTGACCGTCACTTGTCCCTCTTGCATCTCACTGGGGCACCATGGTCGTCCCAGGATGGGGTCTGCAGTACAGGCAGTCGTAAAACATCCCTTGGATCCAGCTGTGAAAGGCACAGTCATACCCACGTCAAGGCGCAGGCCTGCCACCAGCTTCACTGAGATGGGCTTCAGGTGCCCTATGAAGTGATAGGGTAGCTGCATAGGCCTTCGGGCAATACCAAAGCGCTGTTCGTCCGTGAGCGGCACTGACTTATGAACAAACAGCAAACCTGCATCCAAGGGTTAGATGAAGGAACAGGTCAGTCAAATCCAAGGCCAGTTGGCCTGCTGGGAGCCACGTCATCAAGCTCCCTGAAGTTTCATGACGCAGTCGACGACTTTGTTCTTTAGTATCGAGAGTTAGTTCTACGAGCCTTCCGAGAGCAGCTTGCCACTGGCAGTCACTGATCACATCGCACGTCGCTGACATCCCTTGTACCTCGGGCTTCCTCCTAGGAGAGTTCTTGTTGCCCTTCAAGCACCAGCGACACGGCTCCACTTGAGGCAAGCCTGAGTTACTCTTGTCATGAGTCTTGTCGACTATGCGACCATCACAACTCGCTGTGTACACGCCTACCCCTGCTTGTCTGTCACGCTATCTATTGTTACGATAGAGTCCAACACAGGTTCAGGTACACAACCTGCGAACGAGAGAGTTCTGGGCTTGGCTTCCAACCCACTGCTACTTTGCGCCCTAAGTTGTGCCCTCCTTGTCCAAGGCCTTAGCGTCGTAATGGCCTGCCCTTGCTGTAGTGTACTATTCGGCTAGACTCAAGCATTGGCTGGCGTTGCCACAGCAAGGAAACACCTTCAGGCACCAAGGGGCAGCGACGCTGTCACCACGCAGCCCGCCTCTGTGTCTGACACCACCTGTTGCTGGGTAAGCTGTCCTCTTCAACTACGCATGGTTGCAAGTGTCAAATGTGGACAGTGTCGCACCTTGCCCACCAGCATGCAAACTTTCCATACGCCAATCTCGCAAGGTACGGTGCCTAGCAAACTCCCGCTTGTGATGGTGGTAGCGTGACCCCGTTGGCACCTACCCCCCAACTGCCTACTTGATGCAACCCCTTCCTGCTATCCTCATTGTGCCTTTGAGACCCAAGCTTGCCCCACTCTGGTGGAGATTTCTGATTCATCCAGCAGCAAACAGTAGGTCTGCCTGCCTAGTAGCAGCCTGGTCGTAACTTGATCTTGGAAGTGTGTCAAGAGATCGACTGACCAGCAAGGGTGGTGCAAAGCTGTGCAAAGAGTGGACTTCCGGTATCTGTGCTCTGCCACCACGATGGTCGATATGGTCAGTAGCAGCCCATGCAAGCCCTGTGCAGCCTGCTGGGGGCCCACCCATACTCTTCGCTCATGCACAAGCATCTTTGGCCCTGCACCTCAGAAAGCAGTGCACCCGTGTATACGCGTGCAGAGACATGCATGACAGTTCTTTCCCTCTGCAGCGACAGACCACTCCCTTCCCAGCGGCGCATGTTTGATAGGAGAGCAGATGATGTGCCCCTCCAGCCAGCCACAGGGGCGGTAGATACTCAGGCAGCCTCGCAAGCTGCCAGATGCTCGCATGGATCCACAGAAGAGCAGCATAACAGCAAGCACCAGGAAATAGATCATGCGCAGCAGTGGCAGGCGCAGCGGCCACAGCAGGAGCGACGGCAGGCGCAGCAGCAGCGGCAGCATGATGCCACTGGGTTTGCGAGGTGGTCCAGGACCCGGCGAGCCAAGGCTGACACCTTTGGATACATCTTGTCCCTGGTATGAGGAAGGCCCTCCAGCAACTTTGTGCATCTGGTGCATGCTCAAGGAAGTTGCTGCTGTGGCACTGCATGTACCCACCTGTGTCAAGCAAGAGGAACCAACAGTGACGTCGAAGGCCACTCCTTGCCACATAGAGCCACGCATGTGCGTGCATGCGTCCCTCCTTAGAGTTCGTCTCCAGAAGTCCATGCCTCAGGCACATGCATACTCAGCTGTTGTTAGCATGGGTGGCAGGTAGTGCAAACAGAGAGTAGAGATGGGCTGGACTGGACTGACAGGGCAGAACGAGCCTGAGTCTTGCCTGAGCTCTGAGCCAGTAATTCTCTCCCCATGTTGTGCTTCGCTCCCAGGTCTTCCACCTTGTGACCTTGTCCAAGTATAAGACCCTTACAGCCAGCCACATTGTGTACTACTCAGCTTACACAGTAGCAACTGCCTGCTTGCTGGTGTGGCAGCGCAGCGGGCGCCCCTCCTATGCCGCCTGGCGGGACTGGGTGCAGGTGAGAGTGGGCGCGTAGTCATGGCTGCTGCCAAACCTAGCAATGATATCTGGGTGTGCGCAGCATGCCTCCTCCAGTAAGGTGGCTCCTGGATCTACACATAGTTCAGACGAACGTGCTCCTGATCATGCTTCAGAGCCCTTATCCATTGTGAATGATGTCATGCTTGCTTGAACACGATTGTGACCGGCCCGCAAGGGTGGCGGAAAGTGCTGTGAGACTGGACTAGACTACGTTTTGGGTTGATCGATACTCGCAGCCATGGCTCCCCAAGCGCCTGCCCAACCCCTCCCATGCAGGCGGCCATTCGGCTGGATGTGTTCCTCTCCCCGCCACGTGTCGTTCTCTGGCAGCACTCCCTTGACGGCCCACCACCAGGGCTCTCCTCCCTCGCCGCGCTGCCAGTGCTGTTCTCCAACACCCTAGCTGTGCACCTGCTGATGCTGCCCTTTGCCCACTCCCTCGGGCTCTGGCCACACTTGGTGGTACAGGCTATCAGCTCCAGCAAGGTCTTGTTTGAGGTTCTCAACCCGCAAGCCTGCCAGCGGGCAGTGTTCCAGCACCCAGCCACACAAGTAGTTGTAGAGGAGGCCTACTGAGGAGGCCTTCTGGGGCCTGAAAAACTTGCGTGCCTTCTCCTTCCGACCAATCTTCGTCCTGCCCAGCCTAGGATTTAATCCCTTTGAGCAGCACTGCATGTGCGTCACTTTATGGCTTGTGGTCATCGTGGGCTTTGTCACTTCCGTAGCAGCTCAGGCTTGGGTGGACGGGGCCATGTTTGGGGCCTTCTTGCAGGAGCAGCAGCAGCAGCATGGTGGGCAGCAGCAGGAAGGGGTGCAGCTGCAGCATGGTGGGGAGCAGCAGCAGCAGCAGCAAGGTGGGGTGCAGCTGCAGCTTCCGTCCAGACACGGGCTACTGTGTGACAGTGTCCTCGATAGGTTGACTGGAAGGTACCTGCTTTAGGTTGTGCACGCTAGCAAGAGGTCTATCTTCTGGCTCCTGATGTCTGCAGCTGTCTGGGATGCGCTGGCTAGGTGATTGCACTGAGGTACTGAAGACCAGTTCGATGTCTGCAACTGGTCCGCTTGCTTTCCTTTTCAGTCCAGGGATCTGCTGCAAGGCATACTGTCTGGGACAGGTCTTGATGACCTACTTTGTTCGACAGCTGACCCACTGCCAGCGCTAAAGCAGCTATTTGGCTCTCCCTTGGTCTGGCCTGCCGGGTAGCACCTACAGCCGTTTGCCTGCACCCACGGTAGTTCATTGGCTTGACCACCGGGCTAATTGTTAACACATGGGTTCTTCCTTTTGATTGTTGTCAATCGGGGTCAAGTTTAGTCAGGTCAGACTTCCTGAGCGATGGTCCTGGAAACTGGTACTGCCACATCCGGCTTTGTTCGGACGAGCCAGGGGATCTTGTTCCTCGACGTAAGATAACATTGCATAGCACTTGGGAGAGCTCCTTGAGGGGGCAGCGTGTCGGACTCATGGAGTCAGACCATGCGGCCTTCCGTCGACGTCATGTTTGGTGAAGCTGGACGGATAGAGCCACCGTCCAAGGTATGCTTGTCTCGATGTAGCGCTGGGTGTGGCCGCCAGTCTGGCTATTCGGTGTAGACTGACACCCATACCAGCTCTATAGCCATACCAAGAGCTTCCAGACAGCCTGTATTGCTTGCAGGCGAACGAGGCACACGTCGGGCAGCACTGAAGCCGAGCTGACTGTCATGCCTACACACTCGCCCCGGCTGTGAGGAAAGGAAGGGACCGCTCACGTTGGCTGCAACGAGGGACAGCGGCTGGTGGTTACCAGGCACAGCTTGAAACAATACAGACGCAATACAGACACGCCTATGCGCCCAGGAAGAAGGGGTGGCGCCAAGCCGAAGCCGAAGAAGCGAGGCAAAGTGCCAGCACGAGCAGCAGCAGACGCACAAGCAGGGCAGGTGCCGAGGCAAGACCTACGGCAGAGGGCACAAGCCCCCCAGGCGCCAGGACAGGGATTATTCCTCCAGCAGCCTCGCCTGCGGCTGGGGCAGGGCCACCAGCGCTATGCAGCTGGCTTTGCAAAGTGGTCCAGAGCGCAGCGGGCCAAGGGGGACAGCATTGGCTACTTTCTGGTCCTGGTAAGGGCGGGCTAGATGCAATCACACTTGCAGGGGGGAAGAGTGGGTGTTGATGCGAACTGGATTGTGCCTGGCTGGCGAGACTGTGAGCCGTGTTCCCTTTCTGCATCGCAGCAATGTCCAGCTAGGGAAGGCAGCTTTTCACGTCGTATGTCGCAGTGCATGGCAGGGCAAGAGGGCTTCAAGAGGTCGCATGGATCTTGAGTGGGCAACCCAACAGCCCTGACAGAAATCCTGGTCTGGCTATGAACATCACCGAGCCACACGGTGGCTCCGAAAACTAGGTGCCATACTGTAGTGACAGTGCTTGCAGGTATTTCATCTCGCGGCGCTCACAAAGTACGGAACCCTGCCGGCCAGCGATATATCCTACTACTCGCTCTACACAGCGGCCATGCTGTGCCTGCTGGCGTGGCAGCGCAGCGGCCGCCCCTCCTATGCCGCCTGGCGTGATTGGATGCAGGTGAGCTTCTGCATACCGGCTGCTACGGCTGAAGGCATTTCAAGCCTCGTGGACCCTTGAGCTCCATGTTATGGCAGCTCTGTCTTGGGAGGGTTGCCTGGGCCATGGGACCCCCGTGGTGGCTAGCAAAGCTGAGTCACTGCTCAGCGCACTACTCAATACTCCTGCCTGCCTGCGTGCCTGTTGCGTGCAGGCTGCTATTCGGCTTGATGTGTTCTTCTCCCCAGTCCGCATCAGCCTCTGGGAGGGGTCCATGGATGTAGGACCTCCATCAATGCCAGGGACCCCTCAGCTGTCTGCCCTAGCCAGCATCCCAGTGGCTCTCGCCAGCTCATCCATACTCCATATGCTGCTGCTGCCCTTTGCCCACTCTCTGGGCCTCTGGCCACACCTTGTGATCCAGCTTTGCTGCGGTGCCCGGCTCGCAGCAGGCGCCTGCGTGCCGCGCATGTGCCAGCAGAGGCTATTTCGCCACCCCACCACCCAAGGCCTTCTGGGGGTTGCCTACTGGTGGTTGAACGGCCTGACGCTACTGTCCGTCCGAGCCCTTGACCCGCCGCAGCCTGGCGGCCAAGGCAGGTCAGAGCAGCACTGCCAGGCACTGCTGCTGTGGCTGTTGGTGGTGGTGGGAGTTGCAGGGTCGCTGGCTGCCCAGACCCTGCAGGACGCCCGGCTGTACAAGCGGTTCCTCCAGGAACGGCAGCAGCAGCAGCACCAGCAGCAGCAGCAGCACCAGCAGCAGCAGCAGCAGCAAGAGCCTGAGGGTCTCCAAGAGGAGGAGGCAGCCGTTGCCGGCATCTGGGGCACGTTAACGGGACTCCATGACAACCTGTACGACTCCCTTTGTGAGAGGTTCCTGTTGAGGCTGGCCGGCGCTTGCCTCCAGCCGTGGCTATGGCTGGCCCTCATGGTAGCAGCATGGGATGCCCTTGCAGTCTTTTTGTGATGTGCAGTAACTTTCCTCTTCTTTCCCCAGCTACCGTGAGCCCTGGTCAGAATTGTTTGTCAAGCATAAAAGATTCCCTGTGCAAGGTTGTATTTCATGCAGATACCTATACACATCTCTCCCTAAAGTAATCGTGGATTTGGTACTACTGTACTAGCATTTCGCTTCATTATACAGTTATATAGACATTCAAGCACTTCGCTGCCCGGTGGTGTCTCGTAACACGTGCCATCGTAATATTTATTACCCCCTCACCCCCATACTTCTTGTGTGTGTACGTCGTGTGGCATGCTAGTGGCCGCCTTGTTAGCTTGACCACTTTACCCACCTTGTGCCTTTTTATTTTGTGGAGACCGTGGTGTAGACATTTTGGCATACTACTCTGCATCGTGAATAATCTCTGTGTACCTTTGCCTGCAGAACCATTAGGTTATGCTTCGCGTGGACTTTGTGTCCAGCAATTCATGTGTCCCTTGTGGGTGCAGAGCATGAGCTTGTTGGGTTTATGAAATGCTTCAATGCCTTTGCTGGACTCGCCACGTTTTTGGTCCTATCCGCTCTTGCCTTGCAACTGTTGCGCCTTCATTACCATTACATCACAGTAGGTATACATTTCTGGTGGCTGGTAAGGGGTCAGAGATATACTGCTGGAAGCTGAGCCAGTGAGGTGCTGGGGGGCGTGCCTCTGTGTGTAAGCCAGTACGTAGTACTGCTGGTTACTGATGGCAAATAGTGCAACCAATTTCTTAAGGTAGTAGTTAGGGTGGCAGGCAGTGCGAACGGAGAGATAGATGCGACCTGTACTGAAAGGTCTGGAAGCAGGTTGGTAACCTGGGTTTGAGCGGGGCGGCGTACAAGGGACGCCCCATGGAATAGCAGGGTGCCCAAGCCAGTTAGTCTCTTCAGTATAGGCCTGGTGGCCTTTATGCCAAGCACATATCAGTGTGGCCGAGTAGAAATGTGCATATGTCCTAGTGCTGTATCAACGAGTGCGCTTCTATAAGGGTTATGAATTAGAAGACCTAGCCTGGAGATGGACTAGCAAGGAGTTCGTGCAGGGGACGTATCAACAGTGAGGATTGTCTATACATGCAGTGGTGCAAACGCTCAGGTCTGGGAAGATATTGGAGATTACCCTGGCGCCTTATTAAAGCTTTAGGGAGTCTTGAAACATCACCACCTCGCTCAGCTCAAGCAAGTTCATGTTGAGCCACCGGCACCGTGCAGCCTGCTTTGCAACAGCATGCGCTGTTGGATCCCGAGCACCTGTGCAGGCAGGAAGGCGAACCACCAGGTCCATTTCCGAACTTTGTGACTGTTACAGCACTCAGGTACATCCAGGCGGTGGCAGCGTGCAAATGGCAGCATTGGAAGTCAAGCCTTCTTGTTTCGGCACTGGTATCGTGACGGCTGAGCAACTAAACCATTTTAATGAGCAGTCTTGAAGTTTGGTTAGCGTACTTATTTGATGCTGGCTAGACCTGCTTTCCCGCCTCGGATAGTAGTGTTGAAGTGTTTGCTCCTCCTCTGCTTTCGGAGCTCCGTGATCTGCTAAGGTCCTTGTACAGCTTACCGAAGCCTCGCTCGCCGCTTTGGAGGCCTTGCCTGGTGGTCTGCCTGTTGTAGTCTGTGGGAGACTTGCTGCGGTGGTGGCCCGTGTATGGCATAGAGCGGCCTAGTTATTTTGTTGTGAGAGTTTGCAGCAGAGGACACGCGTAGGCAACCTTGGAGGTCCTGTTCTGCCAGCTGGGTCGGTAGACTAACAGCAGAGCCACCATGCCGAAGCCCGAGTCAGAGAAAATTCCTATATCCTTGGTTACTGGATTTCTGGGCAGCGGTAAGGAGTAGAGCGTGTTGCCGTTAGTCACCCTCCGCTTCTGGGTGCTTCAGCGGGCCAAAGGGCACTGTGCTTACCTGTATTTATACCGTCCCCATGCAGGGAAGACCACTCTGCTAAACCATATCCTTAAGCTCAGGCAGGGCAGGAGGGTGGCCGTTATTGAGAATGAGGTGAGCAGACCAGGCGGCCTTGATCGAGCGGTCATGTTGAACAGCGCCTGGTGTATGGCTGCTGAGTCTCAGCTGTGGAGGAACTCAGCCACTGTTGCTTGTCATGCAGGTTGGGGAAATTAATATTGACAACAGTCTGGTTGTGGACCAGCTGTTGTCAAAGGAGGACCTTGTATCCATGGACAAGGGCTGCGTATGCTGCTCGCTGCGCCACGACATAGTCAAGGCGCTGCGCGAGCTGCAGCGCCGAGCCACTGTGCGGGGCAGCGCGTACGATTGTATCTTGCTAGAGACGACCGGCTTGGCCGATCCAGCGCCTGTGGCCTTCACGTTCTTCTCAAACGCCTGGATCAGCGCCAACTTCCGTCTGGATAGCATTATCTGCCTAGTAGATGCGCAGCACATCTCCAAGGTGTGTGCTGCAACAACATGGATGAAGATGGCGCTGCTTTGCACGGCGTCTGGGCTATGTGTGTTGAGCACTTGTAGCTGCATGATTGCACTTTTAGCTTGACTAGCAGAGATGGAACAAGGAGTCCTTATCGCTGGCATAAAGTGCACTTTGCGGGGCTTAGCAGCTTACGAGCTTCGCTGTGCTGTCTGTTGTGGTGCAGCACCTGGAGGACGCCTCTCATGGTGTGGTGCATGAGGCGGTAAACCAAATTGCTTTTGCGGACGTGATCCTGCTGAACAAGATCGACCTTGTCACGGAGGAGCAGCTGCAGCACGCCAGGGACCTGGTCAGGTGTGGCAGGCAGGCTGACTGGGTGGATGACTGCGGCTTGCCGTCGAGCTACCGCCAAGCATGCCTTTGAGATGTCACGGGAACTGGGGAGAATAGCAAAGCTGGCCCTTGTGTCAGGTGTTGGAACACCGTTTCAGCTTATCGGCCCGTCCTTGGATTCTCATGAAAGAGCTTGCTGGCCTGCTGAGCAGGTCCATCAACGTGACAGCCGAGCTGATTGAGTGCTCGCTCAACGGAGCCACGGCTGAGGAGCTGCCCACGTGGGATACGCTGATGGGCATCAACTCGTTCTCCATTGAGCGAGCCCTGCAGGTGGGAACTTCAAAAATGGTTGCATTCATGGAAGGCGGAGTACGCCAGTTGGTTGCCAGCCTCAGTGCCCTGGGACTGCCTAGCTGCCTTGCAAGAGCTTCGGTGGGTGGGTGGGCGTGCCTGGCAACATGGTGCAGTACGACTTGGGTAGCAGACAGCTGCGCTTGTTGGCTGCGGTGGTGCACAGTCTGAGATCTGGATAGTAGCTGACAGCGCAGTAATTGTTGTGGGCATCCCTCTTCCCATGCATGGCTGGCGTCATACACTGTGGTGTGCTCCTGGTAGGTGGACCCCTACTTCCTCGACTCGGATGGCGAGGAAGAGGACGATGCTAGTCCCAGGGCCACCAGCCAGCAGCAGCAGCAGGTGCCGCAGCAGCTGCCAGCTATTCCGGAGGCTGCTGTGCCACAAGCAGCCGAGCCAGCGGCTGCTGGCAGGACATCAACTGCGGTTGATGCTGCCGCACAGCGGGAGCCTGACAGCATGGCAACAGCAGCAGCGGTGCCGGACATGGACAAAGTGGAGCTGGTTGGGAAGCGTAAGGCGCCTGAAGGGGAGGCAGCTGAGCTGGGCGAGTGCAAGCGGCATGCGGGGCCCTGCACCGAGCAATGTGCAGCTCGCCATGCGGGGGACGCCAAGGAGGCAGTTGATGATGACAAGCAGCAGCTGCAGGAGCAGGCGGCAGCACAGGTGTGCTGGATGGTTAGGGGACACCAAAGGCGACCAGCAACAAAGCTTTGACGACTGCCAAGCTCAAGAGGCAGGGTGCTTGGCGCACAGTGCTTGTCCCTAACAAACACAATGCCCAGCTGCGCTTGTAGGTGGCTGTGTACGCTTGTGTGTACAAGGGTGGTTAACCAGTTTGTCAAAACGGCTGCGCTCATACTGCAGACGCCCACCTTGACGAGAGAGGACTCACAGCGGCAGCCTAGGCGGCGGAGGAAGAAATTGCATGACTTGAGCGGCGTAGGAGCTATTGGCATCACAGGTGACTTGGGCTCCCAATTTATTTGCGCTTGTTTGATGGTTGCTGGTGGGAAAAGGTCAGGTGCAGCACATCCGTATGCTGTCCGATGAGGTTAACCGCTGCTTTGGGTGTTATGTGGTTGGTGTTACGTGGTTGATGGATTTGGTTCTGTGCCTGGTGTGGCAAGGCAGTGGTCATGTACGATACATCCAGGATGGCGCTATTGTGCGGTCATGACATTCTTGCGCCTATAACTTTGTGCCAGCCAGCCTTGCATTGCTGCATTGAAAGCTGATGGGCACGCGGTGTGCTAATATCTTTGTTGATGAACTGTGGTGCAGCACGCGGGCCGCTGGACAAGCACCGGTTCAACATGTTTATGCGCGACTTGCTCGGCGAGAAGGCCAGGGACATATTCCGCAGCAAAGGCGTGCTTTCCATCAAGGTGGGTGGCCTGCTGTGATACAGTGAAGCAGGCGGGAGAATCATTTAGCTGTGGTATACTTGGTAGGAGCCCAGGCTGTGCAAAAGTGCGATAGGTTTTGGCAGGTGCGGCAGGTGCTTCTCTTGCAATTGAGGGCAGCAGGTAGGTGGGTGCATGGAGCGCAAGAAAACCTGCATCGTTTTACTAATCATGACTTCTGCAAATACCCTGGAGCGAGCCATGGAAGCTGCCTGGTTGTCTGGAATATCTAACTACTGTGGAGCCCACTCCGCATGTCAGGAATAGCAAGTCCCGTCAAGACCCCATTAGTGTGGAGCTTTGTACAGCTGGCGTGCACAGACAGTCTGTTCTGCATGTTGCAGGGCCAGGAGAAGACGAAGTTCATGTTCCAAGGGGTGCACGAGACGATCTGTTTCGGCCCGGCTGCCTCGGGCTGGGCAGATGGCGAGGAGCCCATTAACCAGATAGTTTTTATTGGCCGCAACCTTAACCGCAAGGTGCGCCCATTGCGTTGCTGGTCAAGCGTAGATCAGTCAACACCCAAAAGCCCGAGAAGAAAAAGACGCGGGGCAGGCTTACTAGGGGCTGCAGTGTCACAGCCAGGCTTAGCATGCCTCGCCGGGATGCCCGGTTGGCTCGGTACTTAGCACCGTCTAGTAGGCTTTCCTTGCCCAAAAGAGCCTCGAAACTTTCTCATGGGTAAGGGCACGTCTTGCATTTGCTGTAGAAGGGGCTGCTAATGAGTACTTCACACGTGTTTAACGCCCTTTTTGAGAGCTCTGCAGGACTTGGTGGATGGGCTTCGCTCCTGCGTGTGGGTGCCGCTGCCGGAGGGATGGCAGGAGCACATGGACCCCCGCACCAACCAGCCATATTTCGTCAACACAGGTACTGCTGCCGCACTGGCCTGTTCCCTACAAGGAAGCATATCACTTACTGTAGTATAGTCAGGGGTTCAGGGCTTGCCACTATGTGGATGTTATGATAGCCTTCAGCGAGGGAGGTGACCTGCATTGCTATCGGTTGGAATGTGTGGCTTGGTCTTTCTCTGGCAGCAGCTGGTGCCGCTACCAAGATTGCAAGCCCGGCTCATCGCTGTGCTTCTCTGCCGCCCTGCCTGCAGTGACTGGCACCAAGCAGTGGGAGCGGCCGGAGGGCGCTTGCGCGCTCGTCCACTACTCAGAGAGCAGCCACATGCAACCGCGTGGCATGCAACCAGCCAGCATGGCAGCTGCGGAGGCTGCAAGCAACCGAGCTCGCCAGGCCGTGGGTGCCTGAGGTGGCTGTACTGACTGAGGCTGGCTCCTCAGTTCCCCGCTTTCTTTCCCTTCTCTTTTCCTCATTCAACCCGGCTAGTGTGGCGTGGCACTACCAGCAGCGTCAGGTGCAGTGATGGCTGTGTACGATTAGGCCTTCACAGCCTACGTTTCATGTGTGCGAAACTGAAGAAAGTCACTTGGCAAATGATGTATGTACCAACCCACTGGAACATCTGGTGGGTTCAGGCTTTTCCTTTTGTTTCTCTCGCACGACGGCTTCCATGGTGGGGCCGGGGCTGATTTGTGGTGACCGCGCAAGGTGGTAGTATCATAGCGCCTGTGTCAGCTCGTTTTTCTTTTGGTGAGCTTGGGAGGTGGGCTCTATGACCGCTGCATTGGAGGACTGAGCAGTCCTCGCTCTTGTGTTGGCCCGACTTGACGGTGTGGCAGATCAACTCATGAAGCATACCGTGTCCCGACTCTTGATCTGCCCCCCATTGCAATTCTTGGGGGCCAGGCTGCAACAGCGTTAGCTGTCACCCTAGCTGCCTGCATCTTATGTTTGGCTGCGTTATCCCTGGTGTGCTTGGGCGATCTGAGCAGCTCCCATTAGGGTCATGCTACTCGCTGGGTTGTGATTGCACCCCCGCCATTCCCTTTCCAAGTTTCCTACAGACCTTCTGCTTAGCTGGCGTGTGTGCTGCCTCTATACCGTTCCTGCGTGCTTGCTGCGGCACTAGCTTGCCTGCTTTTTTGCCCTTGCATGGACGAGTTGTGGTGAACCAAGATCAACACGTGCCGCGGTGCACTTACACCGCGGTCATCGGGTATCGATTTTCCCTGCCTCTTTTCCACATGTCGTCATCAACCTAAGTCTCTTTCTCATATACAGTACCTTTGGTTGTGTTTGTACTATCTTTTTTTGCTCGTCAGTTGCACTTAAAATACCTGGGGTTAGCTCTGTTTGGGTGGGTGTTGGTTGAAGAGGATGGAGAGGCATCTGCCCGTGGGTAAACAATTTTCCTTGGGTTCATTGCAAGTTGGCAAGATGAGGTGCCCTGTAAAGCTAAGGTGGTTTTCTGGTTATGCATGGCTGTGACGCTGTGACATCTTCATGCTTCCAGAGGCTGTGCGCACGAGGGCGCGCTGCATGTTGCTAGCTTTGCAAGGGCTGTCACACCAAGGCTTGATCCATCTAGACTCTGAGTCGTGTGAGTCGCTCTGGAACGAAAGCCACTGCCCAGGCGTAACGCATGCAAGATACCAGGATCTGTCTTGTACGCACAAAGGCGCTGGTACTTGTCAGCCATTCACTCTGCTTGCATGGCATGCCAATTAAACCATGTGACGGGGAGAGATCATCAGCACGACACCCAGACACAGTCCTTGTCTATTTGCATGCCACGCTGACAACTCTGCTGCGGTCCAGTCCAGCCCAGCTCTTCTCCCTGTTCGCACTACCTGCCACCCGTGCTAATTACAAGAAGCTACCAGACCGTCACGCCTGGCGGAGCAACTCCTCACAGTGCTCCTGCAACAAGAAAGTATGAAATGCCAACTGAGGCAGGACAGGGAGGATGTGCCTGGCAGCAGCTCACATGAGCTTCATGCCCAGCGGAGCAGAAAAGCCTCCCTCACTGGCAGTCATCCACCAAACACAGCGGGATGATCACAAGCAACAGGTCCAGAGCATCAAGACGGCCTGGCTAGCCAGGTCCGAGCATGGCAAGCCCGCAGGCCCTTCAAAGCCCCGGGCAACCTTCATCGGCCGAGGTCACCATACCATCTCTGGTGCTCACCTGTTGCTCCCTCAGCCAAGTGACAAAGCTGTCGCCTTCAGGGAACATGTTGACAGTGCCCCTCCAGAGGCCCTGGGCCGCCATCTCTTCTAGGTCTCTGCAATATTCACATAGCCAAAGCATTGTTGCGAGCCTTTTTTATCAATTATCATTTACTACAACTATTGACACCTGTAAGACTGGTTGCGACACTCAGGCCGCTCACAATGCGAATGCAACAGAGGGCGGCACCCGGCCCTGGCGATCCCAGAAACAAGTGTGGAGGGTGGTGGTGGCTGCTCTTTATAGGCTCGCCAAACTCCAAGCATCTCCATAAACCATGATGAATGCCAAGAGGTGAGCACCACGAGCAGGAGAAAGTTTGACAGGTAAGGGACTCACTTGCAGGCGCATGGTGACAGCCGCAGCTTGCTGAACATCTCTAGGGTGGCCACTTGGCAACTGCAGACACAGCACACCCCGTGAACTTACATGCTTTGAGAGACCCCTGTTTGGTAGTGAGTCCCACGTTGTGCCACCCTCTGTCGGCCCGGTGTGCAAGCTGCAGGCCGACAGAGGGCGGTACAACGTGGGACTCACTACCAAACATGCTGTGCATGCCGTGGGTGATGCAGGCTGCCACAACATGTCGATTTATTGCACAACTTTACCAGCAACCAACTTGGGTGCTTATGGGCATATGCCAAGCAAGCATGACCTTGGATGCAACCACACCTTGGGCACATGCCTGTCGCTGCATACCCAACCGCAAGAGGTCAGCCCACAAGAAGCCCAGGAATTTGGCAAGGGTGGGCGGTAGGTCGGCCAGTGAGTCACACCTGTGGGGCTCCACCCAGGGGATGACACTGGTGCGCTCGAGAGGCAGCTCCTCTATTCGGTCCAGCACCAGATAAGGCCTGAAAACGAGACGGACGCAGGACAATGCATGCCTCTTGCGCAGAGCGGGTTGAGGACTTGCTCTGCAGGGTGCAACTTTGCCGGGCCCCGCCCCATCACCAAGGCAGGGCTGAAGGCAAGCTACCTGCTTTCCTCTGATCGCTAGCACCTGCACCAGCCCTGATGAGCTAGGCAGGGGGGACCCATTGTGGGTTTTGAAGCCTTGAAAGACTACCGCAGACATCCCGCAGCCCTGGCGACACTGGCAGCTGCATGATGGTGGACACATGCCCAGGCAAGGGCTTGCACCAGCATCGCTGCAGTAAAGATACAGCCCCTGCCGACACGTGTTAGTGAGCACAATCTGATACCCCCCTTGCTCACCTCCGCAGTGCTGTCAGCAGCCGCTGCAGGTCCGCAGTACCAAAGTGGTCATCCAGAAACCACAGGTTGGCGTTCACCAGGTCATAGTAGCTGGCCCAGTCGGCCAGGAACACTTCCTCAGGCCCAAATACCGCCACAGGCCGTGGGTCGGCCTGCAGAAAGGGTTATGAGGCCAGGGTAGCCACAAGTAGCGTCAGGCATCCAAGGTATCTTGGAGTCAGCATCCGTGCCGCGGCTGTACCCGCCCAATGAAACACAGCAAAACTCAAGCGCCTTGAAGCTGCTACCCACTGGCCCGCAGCATGCTACACACCACGCCCCACCGCAGTTTAAGGCAGCCCCACAGTTGAGGCCTTACCCGGCGGGCAGCCGTGAACAGGCTGGCCGCCAGGTTGGGGTGAAGCGGCAGGCGACTGGGCGGGATGACAAGGGTGTAGTCTCGGCGGTGCCGCGCCAGGGGGCGTTGAAGGTACACCGCGCGGGGGCCAAACCTCCTGCGGCACCAACAGCAGCAGCAGCAGCAGCGCATGAAACGCTGCAGCCTCTGTTGTGGCGAGCAAGGGGGCACTGCAGGTGCCCTGCCAGTGGACATCCACTGGGAAACGAGGCAGACGCTGACACGTGAGCCAGACGGGGTGTTGCCAGTGCAAATTCACCAACGCCGGGCATCGGTCCAGCTAAACAGTGCAATGCGGACTGGTTCGCCTGCTGTTCGCCCTGGCCCCACTCTGTGACTTGGCCGACAGGTGACACTGCACATTACCTAAGAGAGCAATCGCCCCACCTGTACTCTGGCTGGACTTGGGAGCTGCTGTAACCCCCCATGAGGCCACTGTTTAACAGGTGGTAGAGGGGCCCCGCCACCTCAAACTCCGCGTAAAAGGGGTCTGCAGGGGTCAGCAATGAATAACCAGTTGTAAGACCCCAAGTCAGATGGACACACTGACGAACATGGGGCACACAGCGCCACAACTGTCAGGTGGCTTGCTTGCGTCCAAGCACCGGAAACCCACAGCCCGGCACACAGTTAGTCATTGTTGAATAGAGCCCATATCTTACTGGCAGAGCAGGTTCACTGCAATCCCACCAGGGGCATAGCCAGGCCAGTCCAGCTGCTGTCACCCGCCCCTGCAGGGCAATTATTGTTTATGCCAGGCTAGGCCGTTGCATGGGAAGGCAGTCACCGCATGTTGGTGCAGGCAAGAGGAAGGCAATGGCTGCCTTTCATAGCAGCCCATGCTCACCATGGAACAAGGTTTGTTTCTAATAGAAAAAAAGCCTACTCCTTGAGTTTGTAGCTATTTGTAGCTTCCACAGCAGCACAGGCTCACCATCGGTAACTATCTCCTGGGTGGAGAAGGGGTACTGGATGGCAGCTGCCACCAAGGCACCGAAAGCGGCAAAGCGCTGGGAGTTGGACAGCGCCTGGCCACGCTCAGGCACGAGTGGCAGCATGACGTGCACGTCGTCCTGCAAGCCAGGCGCAAAGGGACCCGCCCTCGAGTCAACGGTGTCTTTGATGGGGGGCACACCACTCCTGTGCCAGCTGAAGGCAGAGCAAGCGAGGCAGGCTCCCTATGAACAAACGCAGGTTGAGTGTGCAGGCTGGCAGGGGCAGCAGTAGGGGCTCGTGGGATTAAGGCACTTAGCTGTCAGGGGTACTTGACGACATGGGGAAATAGAATTATCAAAGCAGGTGCTGTAGCCCCCTCTGGCGGCAACAACAGCAACAAGCAGGAGGGAGAACACCTCAACTTTGGGAACTGTCCTCTCCCACACATGCTGCTGGCAACAGCGCAGGTTACCAATGTTGTGTCAGGTCACAGTTCTGAACACCTAACCTGAAAGTAGGTCCGTACACTCTGGGAAAGTATGTCAGGCATGCGGAGGGCGTACTCCTTGAGGGGCCGCACCTCCCTGCAACGCGGAAACGGGAATTGCACTGTGGCGACATGTCCTAAGACTGCCGACAACAGAATCTGACCATGTAAGTTTTGTGTGCCTGGTTCTTAAGGCTGGAGGGGCACGGTCTGCGCTCCCAGCACTCAACTGTCAGCAGCAGGCATTTGACCGCCCTGTACTGTGCTGCGCACATGCAATGCACAAGTTCTACACACCACAATACAAGCAGCATTGCAGCTGGTACACCACAATACCAGCTGCAATGCTGCTTGCTTGCCGTACGCACCTGAGCGCTTGTGAATAGTTCTCCACCGCGTACCGAATAATGTCCGAGAGCTGATCATAGTCGAAGTACTGCCACTTGTACCTCTGTACGCCACAGCATGCAGAGATACACCCTCAGCCTGTGTATGGTGCCTGCACCTTTGCAAGCCGCCTGGGATGACAGTACGGGCCTCAGGCTAACATGATTTCCTAGCCTAGCCATACATGAAGCCTAGGAGAGCGGCCCCCGCCAGGCAGGATGAGCCCTAGGGCCGTTTCAGCAGTCTGCCCCCAGGCACACTCCAAGCTCACTCCTGCTCTAACACCCACCCACCCACACACTAATGCCCAGCTGAAATCAGCCGCGGGTCCCCCTGCCGCCTGCAAGCCCCCGTCTTGGGGATGTCAGAAGAGGCGCATGGTCAGTCACTTGGTGCCCGGCAAAGGCCTGGTATGCAAGGTTGCCGCTGCGCTGCGCTTCCCTCCACTCACCGCAGGCAGCGGAAAGTCAAGCCAGCTCCGCCCCGGCCCGTGATTGCTGATGGTGGGGACGGCATTCAGCAGTGCCGCCTCAAACACGCCCCGCTCTTGCCCCGTCAGGAAGGTGTCAATGTAAACTTTAGCCTTGCGGTAGAGCTCTATCACCTCCCCCCGCTTGAAGCCCTTCACCAGCACAAGTCTGGTCCCTGGGGGGAGCTGCAAGTAAACCGTGACTAAAGTCAGTCATCCCGCAGTTTGTACATGCAAGCTCATGCTGGCCCTTACGGGAGCCCAGTGTAGGGCATGGGCTGGAGAGTGTGAGAGCTCTGAGGATGGTGGTAAATGGTGCGCGGCATGCGGCAGGTGATCGGGGTTCAAAGCGGACGAAGACTTCTGCAAAACAAGCCACAGGGGGCAGCAAGAAACGAGCCTCCAAGCTGAGCAGCAGTCAGGCTGGCTCAACGCACAGGAAGGTGATGCAAGTGGCATTCAGGACAGACGAAGGAGGGCAGTGGGTGATGTTACCTTCACTTTGCTGGGGTCAAATGTGGCAGTCTCGTCAAAGTCAAACAAGACCAGGTCCTCCTGCAGACACTTTTGAGGGCTACACACTACCTGAATCGCTGAGCCTACTCTGCAGCGCTCGCTTAGTTTGGGTGCATGCTCCTCCCTTGCCATGCTCTGTCATGCAGGCATAAGGGCGTCGTTTCAGCCAGGCACGCATCGGGCGACCGCTTCCGCACTGAAGCATTTAGCCGCGCATGGCACGGACGCACAGCTAGTACCACCAGCCTCCTGAGAGCTTGGCATGCTGTGCCTATTCAATACAACTGGCAAACAAGCGACTTGCAATGCCTGCGCATGCTTGCCTTAGGGGAGGGGTTGGCATCCTCCTTCCTGCCGAGCTCCAGAAACAGCTCCGCCATGGGGACATTGATAATGGCCTGCATGTGGCCCGGCAAGCTACCATGGGGTGGACCTCATCAATTATCTGTGTGAAACCCGCCACTTGAGAGCATTGCAAGCTTGCACAAGCTGAGTGGTGCAGTTGGTGTCCCCGTTGCGGTGGTGACAGGTTGCAGGCTGGCAAGTCAGGATAGGTGTAGCCTCGCTGTGTGCAAAATGTCTTACCCACAAGCCAAGCAACCGTGCAGCTGGGACCTTCAAACCACGCTTAAGGTATGCAGCGCTGTAGAGTGCCCCTAGGAACCCAGAAGTGATCAGCGGACGATTGGAAAATCATACCTTGACTGGGCACTGCAGCATGCTGGCGAAGTATGGCGACAGGCAGAGCGGCTTAAACGCCTCCTTCCCCCGCATCGTCTGTGCCAGCCGGCCCGAGTGCTGGCCCACATGCCACACCAAACCCTGGGTACCAACCTGTGGCACCACAGAGCGCATGCATGCACTATAATGACCTTCATTAGCAAACAGACCACATGGGCAGGGCGTCCACACATACCGCTCACACCGCCTTCTCATACTCATACATTGCTGCATGCATCTTGGAGCACCGTCGAGACATGTAGGGCATAAGGGTATTTTCCAATGACTAACAGATGCACACAGCCAGACCAACCACTGCAGGAAGTGATCTCCAAGCAACGGGTGGCCAACCACAGGGTTAGTGGCATCCCACACCAACCAGCTGCCCAACCAGGGTGCGGCTGTACAGTGTCACTTCGCCTACCGACCTGATACACCATGCCCCAGCAGGCTGGGCTGGCTTCACTGGTAGCATACAGAACGATGAGAAGCGTGGGTCACCACACGAAAAATATTCGGCTGTATTGTAACAGATTGACACGCACCTCTCTCATCACATATTGGAACTCCCGGGGCAGGTTGAACTGGTGATGCTCAGGCACCATCACATAGTCCTGCTTGTGCAGAGGGTAAAACACGTGCCTTTGGGGTGAGGATCGCAACGAGCGAGCTTTAATTGTGGTCGGCTGTGGGTCGGACATGCAAAGGGTGACTTGGGCAGGAGACCGGTGGGTGGAACACCGAGCTAAGCACCGGGCAGATTGTGGGTGCCATGGCAATTGTCACAGCAGGCCAGGCGGGTCAAGCGCCAAGGCTCCCGGCCCTCATGCCAGGCCAGCAACTTGCCCCCTGCTCCCTCCCCTTGAATGGGCTCCGACGTTGACCAGGAGTACCATTCAGCCACCCCTACCCAGCCCAAAGATGCCTGATAACATGAAGCGAACCTAAGCCACAGAGTGTCCTTGTTTGTGTAAGGGGCTACCCACCCTGGGTCCCTTAGTTGTATAAGTGGGCCACCCACCCTGGGTCCCTTGCTTCTATAAGGGGCCACCCACCCTGGGTCCAAGGTGGTGCTGCTCCAGCCGCGGGGCAAACTTGCTGTTGGGGCCGTGGTAGTAAGGGTCGCCTTGTGGGAACTGGCTGCTCACGGTAATCTCTCCCCGGGCGTGCCAGTAGTTGACGGCCTGGTGAAGCTGGTGCAAGGCCTCGGGGCCCCCGCTGCGGATCTGGTCTGCATGGAGGCAAACAGCAGGGTGGGAAAAGAATGTGCCGAGGGGCCAGGTGCTGACGGCCTGGTGAAGCTGGTGTAAGGCCTCGGGGCCCCTGCTGCGGATCTGGTCTGTGGGGCCACACACAGAAGGCAGTGGGCGAAAACTCCAACAGCGGGCCAGTTGCTGATGCGTGAGTTGAGCTGGAGCAAGGCCACGGGGTCCCTGCTGCAGATGTGGTCTGCAAGGAGACACAAGGCATGCGGTGGGTGAGAGGTGCTTACGGGCTCCCAGGGAATCTGCCCAGTTGCTGGCAGGCGGGTTCAGTTAGTGAAGGGCCTTGAGGGACCTAAGAGCACACAATTTTGCTGCACAGCAGGAGCTGTGGCAAGGGCCCGGGAGAAAGGTAGGCCTAGGGGGCCCCTGTGACCCAGGGTTTGCGGATATCCAAAAGTGAAGGAGGCAGCAGCAGCCTCGCCAACAAGAGCCGCTGACGAAAGCGGGAGTGTCCGCCATGTTTGGCGAACCATGGGCCCCCTCTCCCTGGCATGACGGTGCTGAGGCATTGGGATAAGGCTCACCAGGGAAGTAGACCCACAAAGTGGCATTCCCGCCAGAGTCATCACGCCGCAGGGGCGGCCTCATTTTTGCTGTAACATTGGCCGAGCACAGGGGGGCAGGGCCCCCCTCAAGGCACACAGTCAGCGCTGCGGTAGGGTTAATGCCGCCGCCGCTGCCGCTGCTGCTGCTGCTGCTATTGATTGCAAGGTCCTGCAGCAGCGTGAGACGACGCACTTGGAGAGGTTCAGAGGGGTTGGTAGGTGGGCTACATGGGAGGAGGCAGGGATACAGGCAACACTTGTGGCACGCAAGGAACGCGGGTGACGTTTCTTGGGCCTCTGCCGCACACCTGCCCTGAGTACACTTAAGGAGTGCTGCGCACTGTGATGTCCTAGAGAAAAGCAATCATGCAGCCCTTCATAGCAGGTTTCCCGGCCTGCCGCTGCGCTCGCCAGGGCGGCTGCCGACAGCTGGAGCCAGGAACCCGGCACCAGCCAGCACTATTCACACCTGACTCAGGATGGGGACCATGCCTGCCAACACGATCCACACCTGACTAAGGGTGGCTCATGCCTGCCAGCACGACTCACACCTGACTTACGACAGGCACCATGCCTGCCAAACTGACTCATACCTGA
>BBXU01001891.1:0-21549 GCA_001598975.1 Parachlorella kessleri
CTATTAACGTTATGGCTTTTGTAGGGCTGTGTAGGGTTTGACCAGTGTGACGTGCCTACCTAGGCCTGCGCAGTTAAGCAAGCTTAGTGTGGCTATCAGCCCGCCCACAGAGCAGGCGAGAGTCTTGGCATAGCACTTGCTTTGGACAGTTCTGCCGGAGCGGGAACTGCTTGCTGGGGATCACAGCAGCGAAGATGCTACTGCCAACAAGACCTACAAGAAGGCCAACACTCACTGAGCAGAGAGGAGTATTAAAAGGCTTCTCCGCCTCCCTGGCGGTGTCAGAGGTTAGGCTTCCCCTGGTCCTCTTCTGCCTGCCACGCTTTGCATGTCCTGGCGGACAGTCCAACACCCATGCTCACCTTGAAACCGAGGAAGCCGCTATTTGATAGGGTCGTCTCCACTATCTCCAAGGCAGCACCCCGAGGCAATTTCAGCCCTGGTTCCCGGCCAGCCGTGCACTCTGGCCCCCAGCCGTGCTTGTGGAGGCACCTGCCGCTCTGCTGCTGCAGGTGCAGCCAGTAGCGGTCTGGCAACTGGAGGGAGTGCCAGCCTGGGTGGACGATGCCAGGCTGGACACCAAACCTACAGCAATAAGTACATCAGCTGAGCGAATAAGTGAACAACAGCACCCCCACGACAGACAGGAGAAAATACAGTATGCAAAACAGCAGTGGTGGCAGTACCTGTAAATGTGGACAATTCCAGGAGGCAAGCGTGCAGCACAGATGCCAGTTAGCAAAGACTTTGTGTGGGGCAAGTTGGGCTAAGCGATGGGGTCTGCAATTGAGCTGTTGCAGTGCTCAGGCTGTAGTGACCCAACCCGGCAACTCCTCCCTACAAGAGAGTCTCAGCGGCATGGCTTTGAAGAGCCACAGGACTTCCAGCAACATTCCTTAAGAAAATAGCGCTGTTGATCGCTGCAGTTGTACTGCTGACAGGGGGGTCCCTGGTCTTACCGCAGAGCCTCCTCTCCTTTCAGGTCGCCAGCCGTAAACAGGGGGTCAGCATTGCCGTAGAGGGTGTCTGGCGGGGTTAGGATGCTAGCCCTACGCACCAGCCGGGCCTGCAGGTCACTTGCCACCATGTTCCATCTTCGTGACGTCTAAAGCTGGTCCACAACAACCGCATGCAGGGCATGTGTCAGGAGGGGAGGGCCTTGCATTGGAAATAAAGAGAGCTGGCACACAGGCAGTAGGTTTCCGACCCACCAGCAGGGTCTGCATCAGGGCGACCCCGTGTTTTGCCATGTGCTCATTTCATCAACACTCCTCCTATCCATTAAAAATACCACAGGGCATTTTGTGTCCAATGGTACGACCATCCGCAACTTGAAGATATTTCCTACTGCCTTGCTGGCTGCCATTGTATGGTCTACATGTCTCTGACTCACCATGCGGGCCCACCAGCTGAGCGCGGAGTAAGCATTGCCCACAAGCAGGGCGCTGTGCTCCAATAGGAGCAGGTCGACAGCTGAGTTCAACTCGACATCGACCGATTGCGCCTATACAAAGCTGGCAGAGCAGGCTCAGCAGGGTTTGCGAGCAGGAGCCTGGTGTGCACCTCAAGTCGGCGCAGGACGGGAGACATGAGAGCATACCAGAACACATCTACGACAGCTCAAAAACGGGGGGCATACGTATGCATGCCAACCTAAGCAGCCCATGATGTCCGCAACAAGCGACTATGCTGCTGTACTCCCCAGAAATTGGCAGGGTTGGCCGGCACATGTGGGGGCCAGCAGACCTGAACTCCAAGCCCTGCCTTCAATGAGGCTTACCGGGTCGAACCCGCTGCACTCCACACCTCCTGAAGACTCCCTCAAGCAGCTAGCAGTGCCCGCCGTCACACTTGTCAACCCGCCCACGCTCAACAGCTCCTCCGCCTTAGCCTGGGAGAAGCCTTGGCTGGCCACATACACATGCGGGTAGTGCTGGGGCAGCCCCCAGGACAGGAGCTGCTGTGCTACGTCTGCTAGGGGCATGTAGCACTCTCCCAGGCCTCCATCCTGCATGCAGGAGTCCTTACTGGGCCTGGTTACGAGCTATAGGGGTTGATTTGGTGTGAAAGCTCTCTGGGCACCATACGGGACAGATTCAATGCACGGGAAGGTGTGGTGTGCAAGTGCCTTGAGCAAAGCCAACTAATACCAATGTAGTTTACACCGCTTATAAAACCTCATACATATCAGTGTATATATTTATATATTAATTTGCTGGTTGAGAAGTAGTTGATATCTTAAGTGAAGCCCGGTGCCCTCCACCTCGGCTTGGCCCGCTCCGACCAAACGGCGCATACATCCAGCTATAGGCCCTCTCTCATAGAGAACAGCTACTATGCTGCCCAGGTCAGCCTCCTCACCTGGGCCTCCTCATAGACCTCGTTGCCCTGGTCTTCGCAGTAGCTCTCCCATGCTGAGCCGTCCAGGACGTGTACCGCCAGGTACTGCAGAGGCTGCAGCAGAGCGCCCTCAGCATCGCTAGGGAGGCTGACTCTCATGGCCCTTGCTACAGCACGCTGCCGGGCCTCGAAAGCCTCATGGACTTGGGCGCTTGGCTTGAGGGCGCCGTGAATGGCATGCAGCAGCCCGCCCATTTCCTGCACAAGGGAAGGGATCTTAGTGCCCTGGCGTGCAGGGGCTTAACAGCTTGCCCGCTGCAGGGCTGGAGGTAGAGCCAGAAGCACCTGCCTCACGTGGTAGCTGGAAGCCGCATACCATGTGCCTGCCAGTGCGCTTGGAGGCCAGGATCGGGCCGAAGTGTCACATGGCTCCTCTAGCCACAGATACAGCCAGTGTAACACAAACGCTGACAACTACATGCGGTACCAAGCAAGCAAGCAAGCAAGCAGGCAGGCAGGCAGGCAAGCAAGCAAGCAAGCGAGCGAGCGCGCGAGTAAGTCTTGTAGGTGCTGGTCGCCCCCAGTTTGCCTAGACCTCACTGGTGAAACGACCAGCAAGGAGCACGAAACAAGGTGGCGGCGGGACCCACCATATGGAACCAGGCAGCTCTCCTCTGCTGTATGTTCACATCAGCCTGTCTCTCATCTCCGCAAAACAGGACAGTCAGGAACAGCCTTGACAGCACCGTTTAGCGCCTGCCTGAACGAATAGAGAACAAACCTTTATTTAAAAACAATAACGGACTGCGGGGCCCACGGCTTCCCTCCGCCTCACCTCAGTATCCCAAAGGACAGTGTTCAGCGTGCAGCGCAGCCGCAGAACGTTTCTGCGAGCCAGCAGCTGCTTCAGAGGCAACCAGGTGGTCGGCCGTGCAGGATCTATTGGCTGCACCAGGGAAGAGTATGATTAACACCGCATTGTAAAAACGCACTGCAGTGCTTCCCTTGCTTGAGAAATAGGAGCAAGGGACCTCCATGGCAGCTCAAAAAACAACAACGGAGGATACAAGGTAAGTGCAGCAAGGCCGCGCCAACCTAAGAGTGTGGCAGTTCTACAGGTTGGTGCACAGTGGGCTCCCACGCGCTTCGGACGTGCGATGAGTTGAAGACTTACGTAATGGTCACTATATGCCCCCAAAGTCTCCCCTTGCAGCCAAGCTGGCAGGCTCGCCACCACCTTCACCAGACCTGCAGCCATGTAGCAGCGCCTCTCGAGATTCCCAGCTCAAATGACCAGGTCAGAACGGCATGTGCAACCCAGTGCACGCGTATGCATAGACGCAGTAGGAAGTGCAAGGTCAGGTGGTGTTCTCAGGCCAGGTACAGCATGCTTCTGTGGCCCTACCTGACATCCGGCGTATGAAATAGCCAGGGTCAAGGTAGTGGTCCACGCCCACAGCATAGCTTGCTTGTGGGTCATAGTTGGCCATATCCACAGGAATCTTGGAGGCGAGGCCTGCTGGGTCATACTGCCTGCAGCCCTCAATAACACGTTGTCACCAGTGCCAACCCATTCCAGAGAAAAAAGCAAGCTGTGTATATTCTTCTGTCCATTCTGCCTCAGGCCCTGGGTGAGGCCCTGGCAGTGTTGACATAGATGCGAGAATAGACCCTACCGGTACCACTGGGGCAGCACGCAGGTAGCGTTCAGGAGGTAGCAGATGGCAATGCCGTCAGCGAAGGCCCTGAGCTGGTCTGCATAGCCCTGCATTCATAAGGTGCGTTTATCCTGTCTGATGTCTTGAAGCCAAGCTCAGCCTAGGTGCTAGCTTCCTTTGGGAAGAGTGCGGTGCAGGTCACACCTTGCAGACAAGGAAGGTGATGTACTTATCAGGGGCCACATCCGTCACATCTGAGGTGGCCCTGACGTGAAGGATGGCTGCCTGTAGCTCATTCGAGGCAGCGTGTGCCATCGCCACTGCGCTGTCCCCGCCTGGCCAGTGCTTGCGCAGAAGGCCAGCCATAGTCAGGAGGTACAGTCCGATGCAAGCCACTATGCCATACTTTAGGTAGGCTTTCGAATTGGCCTTGGAATGCTTATTAGCCGGGCCAGGTGGCCTTCGTTTGCTGGCCGGCAGGATTGGTGTCATGGCTACACCATCACTCAGCTGGGGGCGACAAGACTACATATCAATAACATAATGTCTTCTCGATTGCAAGCACTTTCGCAACTTGTCGTCTTGGGTCCGATGCGCAGCTCCCTGGTTGTTGTGGGTTAGTAGCGATGAGTCAAGGCGCCAGACTGGAAAGGCCTGGCTTACATCAAACATCCCGGGCCATGTCTGACTAGCAGCCATCAGCAGGCGAACAGGCAGAGTAGCCGCACTAGTTGTCACGCCTAACCACGGCAGCAGCAGTACTGAAATTCCTAAGAAGCGCTGAAGGTCCTGCTAGACTGCCAGAGCAGCAACCTTCTCTGCCACACCATTCGCTGTTCCACTGTCCGTTGCTGCTTCCGCCGCCAGCGCTACGCAGTCAGCGCCGCCGAAGTAGCGTGACCAGCGGAACACCGCCGCACACTGTTGCCGCCACTGCTCTGCCCCGGCCTCGTCTCTAAGCCCAGCTTTTAGCAGCTGGTGCACTGCTTGAGCGTCCTTGTGCGCCGCGCCTCCAGGGCCAGCTGCAGCAGGCCATTGAGCGATGCTGGGTGAGCAGACGTCACTGCACCGTTCAATCTCTCCCGGTTCCTTTTCTGGCGCAGAAGTCCCTGCTAAGCCACCCTTCACGCTGGGTGCAACATAGCGCTCAACATATATGCTGGTAGACCACAATAGGCAGCCCTGCTGTCCTGGCAACCACCCCTCATCAACTAAATCCCACCATCCCTACCCCACACCTTGGAGCAACTGCTGAACTGCAGCCTGGGCCTTCTCCGGTCCCCCAAGCGCCGCTGCACCCTCGGCCGCCGCTGCCCGCTGCAGCAGCGACCCACCGCCGCTGCCGTCACCGCACTGCTGCTGCGCCCACTGTGCATGGTACTCCCCTGGCGAGAGGCCCCCCAGGGCCTCCTTTACGCCTTGCTGCACCAGGTCCGTGACAAGCGGGTTGGCTGCCGCCACAGGCTGCTGCTGCGGCAGCTGCTCGGCACGCAGCGCCAGACGCAGCAGCGCGAGGTGCGTGCGCGGGTGGGCGGGACCGGCCAGCCGCTGCGCCTGCTGAGCGGCTCTCAGCGCCAGCAGCAGCTTGCCCTTCCTGAGATACACCTGCATACACAAGGTATACAAGCAGACACGGCTATCAACGACCTGCATGAAGCACAGGCAACACATACCTGTATGCTTCAACTCTAAAGGTGTACTTGATGGTCACCTCAACAGCGTAAAAGGCCATGGCCATACCGTCCCTCTTACCTCGAAGGCCAGCAGGTGGGTGTTCAGGCTGTCGCCGGCGTGTTCCACCAGCCGCCTGACAAGCTTGGAGGCCTCCCCAAGCGGGTCCGGGGTGGCTGCTAGCTGCACCCCGTCCGGGTCGGTGTCCCTGCGGCGGGGTCAGTTTCAGGGCTCCTCATGCACAGCATGCATGTGTGGGCAGGCATCGGACGAATGGGTCGCTTACGGCGTGCCGCATTCACGCCCGGCTGCCACTGGCACCCCACTCATTGTCCCAGACGCATCCCACCCCCTGTAGCCTTGTTGCTACCCAACCAAGACCCTCGCCACTCTGCATACTGCCCTGGTTACTACCCACGTTACTACCCAGCCTAGCCTCGGCCCCCTGCTCACTTCTTCTTGGGCTCGCCCTTGTCGTGCCCCTTCTTAGCCGCCGCTGCCGCCTCGGCCGCTGCCGCCCTGGCCGCGGCTTCGGCCTCCTCCTTCTGCCGCCGCTGCTCCTCTTTGCGCTTCCTCTGGCGGTACCTGCAGGGTGCAGGGCCGCAAGATTGTGTGGGTAGGCCAGTGACAGTCGAGGCACAAGAGGCCCGGCCTACACTTGCTGGCCATGCTCCTGCGCGCGCTGTCCTGGCATACCTACCCAGCACTGCTTGCGTTCTTGTGAGCCTGTGCCCACACAACTGAGTGCTGGCGGGCCCTGCAGGGGCCTGTGCTCCTATCCACTCCTAGTGCCACCACTCTTCTGATGCCACCGTATTCGAAGGCCGGGGCAACAAGCAGAGGTTTGGCACACAGTACCATCCGCCTTCCTGTTGCGGCTGCAGCCATGCACACTCGCTGGTCCGACCCCAAACCCCAGAACGGGTTCTCAAGATCACCACACTGACTCCCTCTCACACAGCTTTCCCCTTGTTCCCATTTTCAAACTCTTTGCACCTTGTGTGCCACCCTTTTGTCCCTCCGACCCTCCGACCCCTGCAATCCTGAAGCTAAGACACCCAGGGCCCCCCAAAACTGATATTTCGTCTGCGCTCAGGGCCCCCCGCCAGGGCAACCGGCCCTCCTTCTCCTCCTCCTCCTCCACCGGCCGCCCACACACCAAGAACATCCCAGCAGTAAATCCGACATCACCGACCACAATGCCCACAAGAAGAGGAGGAGCCCAGGTCCATCGCACACCACCCACCTCTTCTGCTCCTCCGCGCTCATGCCCGCCAGCAGCTCCTCCTCCTGCTGCTCGGCAGACTTGGGGGGGTGGTCATACAGATCCAAGTAGGCCTGGACGGCGCCCGCCATGGCCTGCAGCACCCAGGTGGAGCCTTGGCTACTCGGCATGTGTTATTGGTGAGCTTTCCACGTTTATCAGAGAACCCTTTGGTTGCAGCCACATCAAACAACAATCAACCAGACATGGAGCCTGCTAGGTTGACATCTACCAAAGCAAGCCGCGCATGGCCATGCTCAGGATGCTGGATGCCAAGGTGATGCCGCCCCTCCACTGTCAGGAAGGAAATATTCCAAGCCGAGCCGAGAGACGCCATGAGAGCACCGAAGGGCTGAAGGGAGATGCATGGCAGTACCAAGCCGGGTAGATGACCATCAAGCTCCCCACAACTATTGCCATGGGAGTCTCCTGCTGTCGGGGAGGCTGACCTTGGAGTATGTGGGGTGAGCGTAGAGCTTGTCCTCCATGCGCAGCATGTCCACGTATGCCCGCATCGTCTGCAACAGGGCAGCATGCACAGCAGGCTGCGGTTTCAAACGCCTTAGGATGTCACTAACGACGCTTTGGCGCACGACCGGTTGTCCCAGAACCACATCATGCATGCGCCGGAGCAAAGGCCCTATGCTGGGAAGCTGTCTGTTCGTCGAGCACTTAACAACGCACTTACCTGAGGGTCAAGCTGCTACCAGCGGCTTCCACGGAATGCATCCAAAGCTCACCCTAACAGCCCTTGTACTGAACGCCCACCTGCTTGCGTAAGCAGTAGCCGTGAAAGTCGAACTGGTCCTCCACGAAATCAGCAAAGTGGGAGTCGACCTTCAGGAAGCGCTTGAGCGCCTGCAGCAGCAAGGATGCTTGAAGAAGCTTGTGCCAGCATCAACCAGAGCAACAGCGCCGGGACAGTGGCAAGATGAGTTATTTTCCTGAGAGCCTGCCGCGGCAACACAGTAACTGGGGTTATATATGGTCGATCCTAGTTCGTCAAGCACACATAGGACGCATCTGTAAATCACGGAAGTGCAAGTATCTGTAAAAATCACGGAAGTGCAAGTGACTACGAAGTGACTACAAGCAGCCCAACCATACACGGACTCTGTCAACACGTGATGCTAGGAGGGAGCCCCCTTCATTCACTATCAGTAAAAACTTGACAGGTGGAGGTGGTCTGCAGCTGCCTAACCTACCCTGCCATAGTCTTTGCGTGCAAGGAAGGCCCGCCCGCTGTGAATCTCATACCACATGGCCTGCATCCGCAAACACATCTTTGATGGCAACAGCTTGTAAGCACATCTCTCTTCCTTACATGAGAGCGTGGACGGACCCCAAACCGAGGCCCAGGCCCAGGCACAAGGCCTGCAAAACACAGCCCAAGCCAACCCAGGACCAGGGAACATCATAGGCAGCGCCATTTTCGTGCGCCTGGGTCCACATGACGCACGACCAAGCGGCCGCAGCGCAATGACTGCTGGCCGCAACAATGATTTGTGGTAACAGATCAAGTGGGCCAACCATGGCTGCTCCTGTGCTAGTCAGTATGCCAAACTTGGCAACCAGGAGAGATCGCAGCAACAAGCCTTGCTTGGATCTCTGCCAGAATACAAAATTGGCTAAGTTGCAGGCCTGCCCGACTCGCCTGCATGTCAAATAGGTTGTTGGCCTGCTCCCCATCGCGCGTAAAGAGCGCAGCCAGCCTCTCGGCCTCCTCAATCTGCGAGTAGGCATGCAAATCAAGCCGGCTCTGTTTCCAGCATTATGATTGCAGCGCAGACCTGTAGCAGACTTCCAGCGCAGCTCTGTGAGCAGAACGGGGGCTGCCAGACCCACAAGGAACCACAGGATCTGCCAGCCCTGTAATCAGCAGCAGTGCTTCACAGGACCCAGGACAGCCTGGACACCAGATTTAGGCCTCCGCTAACTCCACAATCGACACATGCACTCCCTTGTATCCCACTCCGAGGAGCCATACAAAGCACATACGTAAGGGGGCCCCTTTTGGAGCTAGCCAATACCCGCATGCAGGGCTGCTCAGGCTCCTCCCTGATGGCATGGCAGTTCCCCAGACCCATACCTGGCCACCAGACAGGGTTACGAGAGCTTCCCAGGCTCCCCTGCACCACTGCCGTCATGTAGAAATTACTCCCACGGATTGCTCCATACAACACGTTCTTGACCGCGAGTTCTTTCAAAGAGCAGTCGGGGACCGCCAATCTAAGGCAGTTTACTTAACTCGCGATGGTATCCAAGCCTCCAAACTACTGTGGCTACCCAGCCATGCGGCACTACTCACGTTTCCCGCCCGAAACAGCGCCTTGACTGCCAGGCAGTTGAGGTAGCGGTCTGACAGGTCCATGCTGCGTGCTGTGTCTGCCGCGTGCGCTGCGCCCTCCAGGTCCCCAGCGTGGCGCAGCACGCGTGCCCGCAGGCTGTGCGCCTCAATGAGATCTGGGTTCATCTGCAGTAGAAGTTTACCGGCAGCATCAGCAGGCTTGCAGGTCCAATACCTTCCAGTACTAGCTGACCAGGCGTACTGAAGACCTATGGCTGTGTGCTGCATACCGTGGTCAACCGCATTTACGCGCCGCGTATGACCAGTTTGGGGCCGCACACTCCAGTCACTACACCAACGCAGCTGCTTCGAAGCAGTGGGAGTGCAGCTGGAACCAGTGACAGCCGCAGGGCAAACTGTGCACACGCTAGCACCATAGACAGCAAACCATGCTACTGGGCCCCTCGCCCCGCCTCGTGTCCCCGACACCGGTGGGTATCCTGCTGATCCTGTAGTAACAGTTATTTGAGCCTCACACAGCTTCCTAGTGCACCGCTCAATCCCACGCTGGGAAAACTGTGCTCCACCCAGGCCTTGAGGCTTAAATGAGGTGGCAAGGTTTATATCCCCCTGCTCAATGGTACATCACCCACCTCTATGCACTGGTCCACCAGCCTCAAGGCTTCCCCAGTGTCCCCCAGCAAGTCGTGGTGCTGCGCTAGGTAGAGCCGCACCCACAGGAGCACGTTCTCCTTGTGGTGCGGGTTGTGCTGCTGCTGCTGCTCATGCTGCTGCGCTTGCTCCGCCCCGCGCTCGGCCTGCTGCTGCTCCACTGGTACCGCTGCTGTCGCACCATTTGCTGCATCGCTGGAGGTGCTCGCCGCCTCGGCAGCTGCTGCCTGCTCCAGCCGCACAAACAGCTGCCCTAGCTGCTGCTTCTTTGCGGAGTTGTCGTAGAGCGGCCGCAGGTCTCTGAAGAGCGAGGGAATCCCTTTGTGCAAGTACCGCTGCACATAGGGCTCTGCGGCCGCTAGGAACGCCTCTCCCTCTAGGAAATCCAGTGGCAACCGCTTGCACGCTGCGCTGTGCGGGTGCTGCGCCTGCAGCTCAGCGTACACTTCACCCAGTGCAGCACGCTGCGCTTCTGACAGCCCAGAGAGGTCCGGCGCCAGCGCCGCGGTGGCGCTGAGCGGCGCTGGGGCCTGTTGTGCTGTCCCTGCTGCGGCTGCTGGGGGCTTCAACGTCAGCTGCAGCGCTGCCAACAGCCCAAAGTGGTAGCGGTGGTTGTCTGGGGTGACCGCAATCAATCGCCTGTGGTGAAGGCAGGGGGGCCGTAGTTCAGAAAGGCTTTAGTAGGGCCAAAACCGGGGTCACGCGATGGTGACACGCCACAGCTGGCGCCGTCTCACATCTGCCTTACAGCGGAGCAGCCAGCCCCAGACCTGGTTAAAAACACCTGTCTCGCCAGAGTGGCCCTACGAGCTCCATGTAACATATCCGACCTCTTGTGGACTCTGCTCTGCTCTTATCCAGCTGCTGTTGCACCAGCAGAACTCCACTCGGACACTTCATGACCGGCCAGGCTGCAAGGTATAGGTTATGGCGTATGAGAGTGCCGCCCGCCCACACCTGTAGATCTGCTCTGCCCTGTCGAACTGCCGCTGCGCCAGCAACAGCCGTCCCCTAGCCTCCAGCAGCCCTAGAGGGTCCTTGATTTGGCGCTTGCCCTCCGCGGCATCCAGGATTGCAAGCGACTCGGCGAACAGGCCGTTGGGGGCTGCAGCAGATAGACAGCAGTGGCAGTCAGGCCACGCCGGCAGCTTGGCGCACGGCTAGCTAGGACACGGGGGGAGTGGGGAGGGCAGGAGACGCCGGCACTCCGATCCCTCCTGCCACCCACGTCCAGTCACACATCCACAGAGTCCAGAGCGAACATGAGAGTAGCACAAGTCGCACAACCGGCGCAGTACCAGGTAGCAGGAGCACCGGCAGTACCAGGTAGCAGTAGGGCCGCAGTACCAGCCCTGCCCACCTTCCTCCAGGATGCGCGCCTTGTACAGCAGCAGCTCGCTGTGCTCGTAGGCCTCACTAGCGGGCACGTCCTCGTCCATCGTCCCTGCAGGCACACAACGCACCGCCGCAAGAGATGAAGCCAGCCAGCAGCTCATACCTGAGCTGCTAGCACCAAGCGGTGATCAAATCTGAGCGGCTAGCACCAAGCGGTGAAGAGAGCATGCTCCAAGGTCTGCTGGTGGCAGAGGGACCTTCCGGGCCTGCAGGTCGCCCTGACGCACGGCCAAGCTTATTGCAATTCATAGCTGCAGTCCGTGTCATCTAAACATCAGATAATCTGCATACCTTGGTGTACCAACCCCCCACGCCCTGCTTATGCCGTCCGCAATAATATGCCACTTATCTAGTCCTCGATTCTACCACCACCCGGCCATGCTGCTACAAATCCCCCACATATGGAGCGACCAGGTACTTCAAGACACAAGCACAAACACACGCACACCCCCACATGTATACGCATGGACACATATATAAAACATAACATATCACACGCGCCTATGACACACCTATGTATGCGTCCAGGACCCGCGCCGCCACCTCATGGTGTCCAGCCAAGTGGTGAGCCAGGGCCAGCGCCACCCAGTTCTGCTTGTTGGCAGGCTTGAGGTCCAGCAGCTGTTGCCGAGACTCCAGGAATCCAGGAAGATCCCGCATCTGGATCTGCAGCAGCGCCAGGTCCCGCAGCACCTGCAACAGCCATAGCAGTGGGACACTCGCTCCCTCCTGGTGGTATACTGCCGATTACACCAGAACACCATGAGTTAGCACCTGCATAAGTGACCACCAAAGTGCTGCTTGAGCTGTGGCTCTTGATAACCAAGAAGCACCTTGTAACGATCCCTCCTTGACATCATCTGCACAACAGTTCTCCACATCCTTTGGTCTCCTCCCATGCAACTGTCACACCTCTATCCACCCCACCCAAGCTCGCCGCTTCACCCTAAGCAGCCGGGGCCTCTGACAGTCCTTGGTCCCAGCTGAACAATCCCACGAGTATGACCACATCAAACTCTTCTTGCCATGTCCTGCCTCCACACCTGCTGGTTGTCCTTGTCCATGCGCAGCGCGTTTTTGTAGCACTTGATGGCCTCGTCGTACTCACGGTCAGACCGGTACAGCAGCCTGCGAGACAGACACACGGAATACACGGAGGACTAACAGAGGAGCCCTGCATACACAACAGTCCCAAACCCCAAGGCACAATGGTCCTTTCCTACATCCCTTGCCACATCATCAGCGCACACATCCTGGAGAGTGGGCGTGGCACTGGCACGCTGTGCCTGCCGTGCGCGAGCTCCCTGCTGCCTGCCAGGACATCAGGATCCCTGGTCTGACCGCCCGCCACTTCAACGCACCGGCTTGGCTGCTGCCGTACTGCACGGAAACGCAGAGCCTGTCTCCAAAAGGGGCCCTGCAGGCCAAGTGTACACTCGGTGCCTGCTCACCCATAGACGTGCCAACACACGTGGGACTTGATGTCGTTTTTGACCCCCCTCTTCACAAGCTCATAGGCCTCCTCCTTCTTCTCCATGCAATTCAGCAGCAGGCCCTTCATGGCCAGCGTCTCCCCGTGCTCTGGGAACTTCTTGAGGATGCTGTCTGCTGCCTTGAGGCCCTTCTTATATGTCTTGCCCTGCACCCCAAGCAGGCGATGAAGATTCCCCAGTCATCTGTAGGGGTCCCCTGGGTCCTCCGCCTGTGCAGGCAGCAATTCCCGCCTGCCCTGTCCTTGCGAGTTGGGTTGGTCAGGGGACCAGCACATCCTTGCTGCAATTTTTTTTCCAAGCTTGACCTGCAGCCTTCACTGTGGGGTTTCCATAGTCAAGCAGTGGATCGCAACGTGGGCACACCCGACACGCTAAGTGGGGCACACAGCCACATGCCGCGACACACCATGCACCTCTGGTGCTCGCCTCACTATTAACCAGGCAAGTCAAAACAGTAAAACCAGACGACCGCCGGCTCGGGTCAAGAACAGATGCAACGGCGCATGTCACAGCCAACCCCGGCGCAGAGCCGTAACCATCAAGCCTGGGCAGTCCGCAGCCTATATGCCTTTACCTCATAGTGCTTGACTAGCTGCCGGAAGAGGGTCGCCTCTTTCGATGGCAATGTGCGGTTGTCTTTAGACGCCATTTCGCCTGATTACAGCCACATCAGACAAACCAGGGCAAATTGATCCGATACAAAGGAGCAATGCTTCTGCTTTCTGCAGAGCAGAGCAGACATAGATTGGACCCTGGTGGCGGGGGAGCGGGCCTTGTATTTCTGACTCCTGTAAACCCCCCAACGCAGCTGGATACCATCTCGTTCCCAGGACCTGACCAGGGCTTGCTGCCCATGCGCTCCCCCTCCATAAGCACTGGATGGAATTGCAGCCTTTCCTTCATTCTGCAGCAGTGGAGTTACTGACCTTTTGGTTCTGAGGCTTCGTCAACATTTCGTTTCTGCCACACTCACAATGGTAGGGCAATGTCTTCAGCGTGGATCGTTACAGTAAAAGTGTTAGAAAAACCTGGGGTGTAAAGGTGCTGCTGGGGCACCAGCCCGCCCTCACCCTGCACGCATGAAGGTGTCGAAGCGAGCCCCGTACCATAGTTCACATGGTCGGAGACTCACATTCAGTTCCACTCTGCAGCCCTCCATGCCTAGGATTGTGCCCTATTGGATTTGATTGCTGAGCTTGACCGCCAGCCTGGTCCAGCGTGGCACGCCACCTCATTCTCAAAGGGTTCACCAGCACCTTTCATACACTCAAGAGCGTAAGGTGCTACATGAGTGGAGACGGACGAGGCGCCGACAGTGCGCCAGATGACATGCCCGACAACCAGGAGGAGGACGCAGGCAAGCATTTTGTATTTTGAGCCAGAACGCAATAGCTCAGCCTCAATGAAGATGACAATATGCGGATGGCAAGTGCATGCAATGTCCATGGGTCGCCACAACTCCCTTGCCTTGAGAAGCACTCCTTGCACGAGAGTACTTTGACACTTCCAACTGCAGCCTTAAACTTTGGTCATGTCAAAGCTGCATCTGTAGGCGCTGGCGAGGGAGCAGGGGCCCCCCAGGGAGCAGCAGCACATCCCCCACCTGCTCCTGGGGATGCCTTGGCCGATCCGGCAGCCGAGGAAGGCGAGGAGGATGACTGGGTAGATGCAGAGGAAGATGTGGATGAAGATGACATTGATGAGTGGGATGCGATGGATGCGGCATTCCTGGAGATGCAGGCCGGCTTAGGTGGGCGTCCTGGTCAGCAAAGCAGAGCCCCTGCCTGATGGGGCTTGCTCGGCACCTCTCTGGACATCAGTCGGTGGCCTCCTGCAGCTGCCAATCCAAGCACTGCCGCGTCAGCTGTGGGGTTTCGTGTACAACTCGCAAGCATGCTGTCTGCTTCGCTGCAAGGCAAGCCTGAGTACACATCATGCACCAGCGTGTGCAGAAAGTCGAGCTTCATGGCTAGTAATCTTGTGGCCCTCTTATAACTTTTCAGCTTGCCTTGGTGTGGCCCTCTGACAAAGTCGCCGCAGGATTGGGAATGCCACTGACTTCGCCAGATGGGCTGCTGGTCTTTGGCGAGCATCCGGGAAGTGCCTGACCATCACCTACCCACGTACTGAGCAATGTTTGGTGTCATGGCTCTCAGATGATGACGGTGAAGGTGAAGGCGATAGTGATGCTGAGTTAGGGGGCATGATGGCCATGGGTTGGAATGTTGATGGCGAGGAGGAAGTTGACTCAGAGGAAGAGGACGAGTTTGATGAGGAGCTAAATGACTGGGCAGACTGGATGGAGGCAGAGGCTGACGCCCTTAGCCAGTCGTCTGAGGAGCCAGGTGCGAGCCCCAGTTGGCTGTTGGTGGGTGATGTTGGTGGGTAGTGTGGATGGGAAGCTGAGGGAGGGCAGACTGGAGGGAGGATGGAGGGCCGGTGGTCCGTTAGTTAGTCGTCTCATGAGTCATTGATGTGTTGGCTGTCTGAGCTACCAATCAATCTTGGGGGCTTTGCCTGTTGAAGTGCTGGAGGTATTGGAGGTGGAGGTTGTCGTAGATGCCTTGAGCTACGTATCCCAAGGCCCAGGTGCGATGGGCATGAATCAGGTACACTGACCAGCAGTGACGAGTGTTTGCGAGGCTGATGCTAGTTTGATGGGTATCAGTCAACTGTTTTCTTTTGCCCATAGGACAGACCAGCTGCTGTTAGCTTGTTACTCACTGTGCTCCGCGTTCGCGACACTAGAAGTAGATATACCGCGGCAGGCAAGCCTGCAGCCTGACTCGCCTTGCAATCCCCTAACCACCCCCGCCACAGCCACCACTGCAGGCATCGAGCAGCAGTCAGCCGCACATCTTGCTGCTGCCACTGCGGGACGTTACTACGAGCCCGAGCGCGTCACGTACCGCATCCCAACCGCCCACTACCACTTCCAGTCGGCAGACGCCTTGGCCTTGGCAACAGAGTTTGGCGGCGCCAGGCCTGCTGTGCGTGCTGAGGGTGCTGGAGGCTCACGACGGGCCGCTGTCAGCGGCAGGAGCGGCGGAGACTCACTGCTTCTGGCTACTTTCGACCGGCAGGGCGTGGCGGCGTGGCTTGTCCCAGCCTCGGGGTCTCTGCAGGTGGGTTCTGCCCTCGCAAAATGCACAGCGGAGGTGGTTTTTGACGAAGAGTCAAAGTTTGCAGGTCTTGTGATGGTGGTAGGAAGCAGCCACATGCCTGGGCCTGTCCTTGCCCTCGACGTCCTGCCTTGCTTGCCTTCATCCCTCGGCCACTGCTGGCCAGCGCCTTGACCCCGGCTCTGCCTCTTCTCCTCCTCAGGGGCTCTCGGACGAGCAGCCCAAGGCCGCCCACCGCCTCGGGGGCTTCCAGCACCCCAGCGACATCTTCACCATGACATGCTCGCCTGATGGGCGGTACATCGTCACAGGTGTGTGCATGCTGCCAGCTTTCAGGGGCTGGTTTGATGAGAAAGCCCCGAAACAACTACCTACGGGGACCTGTGGCAGCCAGACCTTATCAGGGCTAGGCTTGGGGTTGTTGTTTACTTCGAAGGGTTCCCTCCACTTTTACCTTTTTGGCGAGAACTAGTCGGTCGGGCGCGCATAGAAGAGGCTTAGTGAATCTCTGTATACATGGAACTAGCGTAGGGCTATGCAGCAGGGTTATCCGTGCCTACAGTCAGGAGCAGGAGCCCTTCTGCAAGCCTTCAGGCTGGCAATGCTGGCCCACTGGCATCATCATCAAGTACCGGCTATGGCAGCGCAGTAGAGCTGGGGCGCCTGCCATTGCACGGCACCCATGTCAAACTGGCGGCACGCCTGGAGGCCTGAAGGCATCTGTAGGGTTACTACTTGATTACTACTAGACTGTCTGGCTTTCCTCTTGCAGGCGGGGAGTCGGGTATTCTGACAGTCTACACGGTGGACCCAACAGCCCCGCCCCGCCCGGCACAAAGCTCCGTCCCCGGGCAGCTGAACGGAGTGGCCTACTTCTACACACCCATCCTGCCGCCTGGCGTGCTGCCTGAGCCTCCCCCACAGCCCATGGCACAGCAGGCACAGCAGCAGCAGCAGCAGCAGCAGGCACCAGAGCAGGAGCAGCAGGAGCAGCAGGAGGCACCGGAGCAGCAGCAACAGCGGCGGCAGCAGCGACGGCGGCTTGCTGATGTGCTGCAGGAGCTCCAGCAGCAGCAGCAGCATGGCCAGGATGTCCAGCAACAAGCTTTCAAGGTGATTAGCGAGGAGTTGGCTGCTCTTGAGGACCAGATGGAAGCAGCCAGAGGCATCGCCGAAGTTGCCGCCCTTGCAGAGGGCGTGGCTGTCATAATGCAGCAAGGTCTCCCGCTTGAACAGCAGCAGCAGCAGCTGCGGCTGCTCATCGCACAGCCGGGTGCCGGTGTTGGCGACCCTGGACCCTCCACTCGTGCCGCTGTTGCAGCGGGCTGCGGGGGAGGTGCCGTGCAGCCGCTGGCCAATGGCAGCAGTAGCGCACACCCCGCAGCACAGCAGGGACCGCCTCCTCCGGCACAGCAGGCGCGTCAGGCAGGGCCTGGCCAGCAGGAACAGCAGCAGCAGCAGCAGTCTCATCAGCAGCTTAGTCGTTTTGGCCACGATCCCGTGCGACAGCAGCAGACCATGCAGTTCTTTGAGGCCCTGCTGACTCAGGGCTTGACCAACCTGACTCAGCAGCCCGCTGGGGAGGGGTCAGAGCAGGTGCGGTGCTGCGCTGTGCGATGCTGCGCAGTCAAGGCGCGGGTGCCATGCTGGCTTTTTTGCAGGGATGTGAGGGCTTGTGCGCAAAGGCAGTTTTTGTGGGCAGCATTCCGTGCATGCAGGGTCCGCCGTGGTGCAGCTGGATTTATTTATTTTTTTTGTATTCAAGTATGTTTTTCCTTTTCGTTCTTTTTACAGTTTTTTCATTTCCAGTTCTTTTTCCAAAAACAAAGTGTGGCATGTATTGCTTGCTTCCGTGGTGGAGTGCCTGGTGTTGTGACTGCTTCAGTGCAGAGCTTCTCAGCCGGTCCTGTGGTGGCTGTGCCAGGTTGGCTCTGTTGCTGCCACGTCAAAGCTGAGCTTGGTTGCGCACTCCACAGGGCGACAGCGAGAGTGATGATGCTCCTGGTGAGGACACTGACCCGGAGGAGGTGCAGCTGATCCAGCAAGTCTCCCGCCAGACCATGCGGGGGGCGCAACTCTTCCTGGAGTCGGCCATGGCAGCGGACGCGCTCAGCGCACGCCAGCGGCAGGCAGCGCGCGCAGCAGGCGTGGTCGACAGTAGGGGGACCGCAGGAGCAGGGCTGGACGTTGCGGCTGGGGAGGCAGCCAGGGCACCACCTCACACGGGCTGGGCCAGTGTCGATGAAGCCCTGGCTGATTTGTCAGCCACTGCTAGGAACGTAGCGGCAGCCAGCTGCGCCGGTGTGAATGGTCGCACTGGGGTCGCTGGCCGTTCCAGCCTGGCTGCTGCTGCCGCTCCAGGGGCCTTGGGAACTGCTATGGGTGCTGATAGTGGCGGTGTTGCCGCTGCCGGCCCCTCAATGTCAGCAGCAGCGCCGGCAGCAGTTAGAGGAGGTGCCTTGGGCTCTACTAGCGGTGGCCCCAAGCAGCGGCAGCATGCCGCCGGGCAGCAGGCTGGTGCAGGTCCCTCGGGCGGCTCTGCAGCCGCGCGATCTGCACCAGCCGCGCAGCCCGCTGTTGCAGCGAGTGGCGGCCAGCAGGCTGGTCCTACAGAGGCACCTGCTGGCGCAGCAAGCGCAGCAGGGGGAGCAGCAGGGCAGCCCGGCAGCGGCAGTGGACAGCCAGTGGAGCCTGGCGGGGGGCAAACCCCCTCGGCTGGCGGGGCGGCGAGCAGTGGACGAGGAGGGAGGGGGAGGCGGCAGCACAGGGGCGAGGCAGGGCTGCCTGGGCAGCCGGCGGCCGTTATGATGGCCTGCATGGTGGGGCTGGGACTTCCAGAGCAGCAAGCCGGAGCTGCACAGGTACACACTTGACCAGCATTTGGTAATGGTCCTGGTACTGGACTGGTCCTATCCCTGGTCCTGGACTGGTACTGGGTTCTTGTAGTGAAGTACTGGTAATGGTATTGGGACAAATGACAGGTTCTTGCACAGGTTGTGTGTGCTGCGGTGTTGTCGGGTTGTGGGCGCTGCGCTGGGGGCCTGCATGCAAACCCCTCAAGGGCATGCTGCCAACCTCTGGTACGGATGGCGTAGGTAGTCGTATGCCGTAGACTCCTTGTGATTTCTCACTCCATACAGTGTAGATGTAATTGTGCCACTGAAGTTTGAGTGAAGAGTAGGGTGCCTCTGCTGAACTGCTGTGCCACATCTGGGGCCTGGGTGGTGACTAGCATAGCATTGGGCAGAGGTTTCATCATGTTTGAAGTGCAAGGAGTGTCATATTGTTGGCTGGGAGTTTGTAGACAGTTGTGCAAGCCCAGCCACATCTGTCAACCGCGCTCGCCAACGGGGAGTCCCTTCATGCCATTCAATCCAAGGGCTGTAGACAGTCGTGCAGACCCAGCCTAACACGCCCAGCCAGCTTGGTCTTTCGTGCAGGCGGCACCGTTTGCAGAGGATGCCATGCTGAACGGCGTCAGGTTTGGGCTGGTAGGCGGCCGCCAGCGCATCGTCGCGGCGGAGCAGGTGAGATAGCAGTACTGACCAATTACAAGATGTTTTTCCTAGCTGCATCCTGGCGGTGGGCAGTGGAGACTATGTAGTGCAGTGCTGTGGGACACCGCATTCCAGACAAACAGGCAGCAACCCAAGCCCCTTCGGGTCATGCCTGTCTTGCAGTCCGGCTTTGTGTATGTCCTGGAGTGCCCGCCCAGCAGCACCCCCCGAGGGAAGGTCCATCAGCTGCTGCTCTGCTCAGGGCTAGGCGACCCCTCCGAGCACTGGCGCATGCTGCCGGTGAGACTCATGGCCTTGCCGCCGCTTGTACAATAGTACAGCAGTACAGTGACAATAGCTGGGTGGCACTGGTTGCCTCCCATCCCCCCTTGGCAAGCTGCCTTGCCTGCTGTGCTGCCGGCCGTGCGCTAGGGGTAGTGGTAGCTCGCGCCTGCCGGTTCCATTAACGGGCAGGCGGCAGCCTGTGGGAAAGCCCACTCCAGCTGAAGATGCCACTGCCACTTCAATACAACGCAGCGCTGGCGGCATGCTGTGCCTTGAGCAGCCTGTCATACTAGCACCTGAGAATCGGACTGGAGACCTCCAAATCTTGGAACTTTGTTGTGCTGGCAGGTCAGCATGTTCCGGGGGGTGAAGCTGTCGGTTGGGGTGGAGGTGCGGCGAGATGGGGGCGGCCAGCGGCGCACCGCCGCCATCGGCCCTTTCGGCGTGCCTGTCAACCTGGCTGTGCCCTCGCCGGATGGCAAGTGGATAGCGGGTGAGTGGGTGTAAACTGGAAGCCTTGCCTGGGCCCTAACTGGATGCCAGGTGGTAGCTAGTAAGTCGGTGTGTGCGAGCCTGCTGTGCTAAGCCGGCCTTGTGCACTTCACCTTGCACGTGAGTCAGGGACTGAATCCCCTCCTGTTACAGAGCGTATGGCACCACCTGCGTGCCCTGATGGACCTCTTCCTGCTCAGTTGCAATGGTGGGATGCACACAGCCTCTGTGGACTCTGCTTTTGGGCAGCGTGGAATCTGCCCCCCATGTGGTGTGGTATCTGATGCCATGCAGTGGTCGGAGATACGCAGGCCCTCTTCCTAGTCGACCAGCAGGCTGGCTTCCAGTGGACCCAGCTGCCATTTGACATTGCCGGGGACCGCTCGTTCGTGCCCCAGGACATGAGCATAGGTGAGCCTGCGGGCTGCTGCTGAATTACTAAGGAGATCACAGCAGCAGCAGCAGCAGCGCTTGCTGCGGGCTGGCTGTCAGCTGCCTTGATGGCTGGGTTCACTGAGTGTGACAAAGATCACTGCTCAGTGCTACTGCTGCAGGCGGCCAGTACTGCTCCTGGCACCCCGACTCATCCCTGGTGGCTCTCACAAGCGATGGCCTGCATGCCGCCTTTGTCTTCAACGTCCTCACCAAGCAGCGGGTGGGTAATGGGTCTGGGTATTTGGGTGATGAGTAATGCAATCATCATGTGCATGCTCACTCTCACGTAGCAGCCTTGGCCACGCGACCTTCTGTGGGCCCTGGCACCTGGTGTGTTGGAACTTGTTGCTGAGTTTGGAGACTTCTGCATGTGCACTGGGCATATGTTAAGGGGGGAAAGCAAGGCACCTCCTTTAGCGCCGAGGCCAATAAAACTCTGGACAGCAGCCGGCTGCACAGATCGAGCCGGCGAGAGTGTCACCGCTGCAGGTGTATTGCATTGAGGGGCACCCCCGGCCGTGCCTGGGGGTCATGTTTGCGCCCTGGGACCCCTCCCTCATTGTCTACAACGAGGAGACTAAGCATGTGTACACCCGGGACTACAGCAGGGCACAGGAGAAGGGCGTCCGCATGGAGATTGAAGGTACTGAGGGTGTCAGGGGGCTTTGTTGATGCGGCAGGTTGTTTTTTTTTTTTCTGTCTTCTTGGCGGCGGGTAGGGAAGGTTGGTGGGACAGGCGCAGCTAGCTGCAAACTGACAGCGCCCGGGTGCCAGGTCAGCAGATGCCAGGTCAGCAGGGGGCGTTGTGTCGCCCTTGACCTCCGGTTCTCCCCGGCCCAAACATGCTGATGTACATGGCTATAAGCACGGGTATAAACATGCAGATCTGGTGGACGAGTTGCCTGTGGTAAGCACGTGTCTAGTCTAGTCTAGTCTAG
>BBXU01001892.1:0-27744 GCA_001598975.1 Parachlorella kessleri
TCTAGCCTAGTCTACTCTAGTCTACTCTAGTCTAGTCTATGTGTACAACATGCAGATCTGGTGGACGAGTTGCCTGTGGTAAGCACGTGTCTGGTTTGGTCTAGTCTAGCCTAGTCTATTTGTATAAACATGCAGATTTGGTGGACGAGCCGCCCGCGCCCGGCTTCCAGCTGCTGCGGATGCCGCTCGTCCAAGCCGAGACAGGCCCCGGGGGGGTACTGCCCTTCAACAGCCGCCGGCGGCGCATCACGGGCATGGCGGCAACCACGGTCGGGGACTTGTTCGTTTCCACCAAGCAGGTCTGTTGTGACTGACCCGCATGTGTGGCGGAAGTTAAGAACAGACTAGACTAAGCAGGTCGGTCTGGGCGATGCTGCCATGATACCGGCAGGTTGTGTGTTGCCACCAAGCAGGTCGGTCTGCTATGGCGATGCTGCCATGATATTGGCAGGGTGTGTAAGCTGGGCGGAATAGCAATGGTGGGTTGTCAGTGTTTGATAGGAGGTGGGGCATACTGTTGGTAGTACTTGGCCTTGCACTGGCAAGAGACTGCCTAGGTTTGGTCGTCTTGCTGCTGTGGCTGTTTAGTGAATACTTGCTCAGGGAAGTTTCGCTATGAGTTGGTCAGCGCCGTCCAAGCAGTACCTGGTTTGTGGTGTTCCAGCCTGTGATGCCTCACCCCCTACACCATGTTCAGGGGGGACGTGGTAACAGTCAATGTTATTATTGATGAACTTTTGTTTGTTCTATTCCTCCACACCCACGGTGCAGGGGGCCGTGCTGCGCCACTTTGCCAAGCCGCCCCACGGCTGGGCCCCCCACCGGCACCACCTGTGGCCCCCTGCCTTCCATGCACAGACGCGGCTGCTGCTCCTCTGCGCTCACCGCCGCCCTCTGCCAGGTGGCGGCGGCAGCCATGGGGCGTCCGCCGCGCTGTGGGCGCTGCCCAGGGAGGTGGTGCTGCACATACTTGCAGCACTGGCGGGCTCGCGCACAGAGTGGATGCGGTGACTGCCCGTGGGATTCGGCAATGGCGGCACGTAGTGCAATTCGAGAGTGTGATGTGAAATCGTACTGATTGGTGCGGTTGGTTGGGTGTTGTAGGTATCCGCGATGTGTATTTACAGTGGCAGGGTCCCGACCGGAGGGCAGCAGCCTGTGTGCCTCAGGGGTTAGTTGCGGAGTGCGCACCGAAGGCTGGCCAGAGTCGCCAGGGCTTGGTCGCGTGGGGTGCACGGAGGGGTGGCCAAAAGTTTGTCAAGTTTGTAGCAACGCAAGGTAAGAGGAGGTAGTACGTAAGGGACAAAGGGGGTAATATAATGGTGAGACAGCTCCCCTCACTGAGATGGTAGGGCTTGGGATCAAGGATCCAGCAGGGCGAGGAAGCATGAGAGACTCCCGTGGCCGGCTAACTTCGACCCTTGCGTCCCCCCCACCCCCTCGCAAGACCACTGAGCATATGTGTTGCTGCTGCCACGACCAAGGTAGGCATTCGGCGGCGGGGGCAGGTCCCAATGCATTATATGCTGCATCAGCCTCTAGAAACTGTTACACTGCCTTGGAGAAAGGGCATTCAACCGCATGCAGTATGATACTCGTATGGTGGGCCGGCATGAGCCCCAGCCGCCCCCACCACGTATAGCATGTGATGAGTCAAGCCTGCCTAGCAGGAGCCGCGACAATGCAAAGTGCAAAAGAATGGGGTTGTCGGGAAACAAAATGGCCACGGCAGCGGCAGAAAACACCAGCGCAAGCACGCAAACAGACACCCAGGCCTCAGCACCACGCAACCCGCCTGCTCTAGCATGAGGGCCTGCGAGGCCTCTATTTCAAAATATACAGAGCTTCCCAGCGTCTACACCCCACGGCACGGCTCAGCACACACCCGTTAAAAGACAGACTGACCGAGAGGAACGACACTGCCAAAGCACACACTGAGCCCCCACAATGGGGCGGCAAAGATTTGGGGGAAAGGGCCTGGCAGTAGGCACTGCCTTTGCACCCTCCACTACAAACACTTTAAACCATCATCAACAGAACACCCTGCCCTTCAAGGACGCCATAACAGGCCACAGCTCCCTCCCCTCCAACTGCATGCAGCACCTGCCAGCAGGCTACCATCAAAATCCCAGCCCGCCGGCCAAAGAAAGAGGAAGCTTCTAGGCTATGCCCGAGGGCGAGGCCTCACTGCCTTTGTGAGAGGCTGCCACTGCCGTTCTGCGCCTTCAAGGGCACCGCCTCCTCGTCCTTGACAGGCACAGGCTGCTGCTGTGCTGCGCTGGCCTTCATCTGCAGCATGGCAAGCCCAAAATATGTCGCCACTGCTCCTGTGCCAGGCTTGTCGCTGGTACGCCTCGTAGTGCGCTGGGCGGTACAGTTGCTGCCGCTGCTCAGATCCAGGGCCTCCCCATGTTACATGCAAGTGCAGATATGCTATGGACCATTTGACGCAAGCGGCACGGGCAGGCTGGTGCATGCCAATAAAACGCAAGCAATGTACCAGGAGTGTTTGCAACCGGCTGGGAGCAGTTGTTTACACCACCTGTTCTGCTAGGCACACCAAGGAAGTGACTACTGAGCGAGCAGATTTCAAGCACCCTGCTGCCTTGACATGCGCGACAGCTGCTGCCAACACGGCACCGACCAACCTGCTGCAGCTTCTGGAAGTTGTACCAGCAGACTGCCAGGAAGGCGATGCCATAGCCAAACAAGTTCAGCTGCGTCACGGCGGACCTGCACGGATGGGGCCCAAGCGTGGTTTGAGCAAAACAGGTGTGAGCAAACATCTACGCTTTGACAAAGCGCCCATTCCATGGACCCAGCAGCTGTCATTGGCAGGCGCTTGTTAGGCCTTTCAAGGGCGATGGTGATATATGACTCCTAAACACCAGCCGCCAAACCAGACTGATACAAGCGAAGGCAAACTGTGCTAATTCCTAAGCTTTCGGCGGGCAGTCGCCCCTCGCTTGCATCACACTCACTTGTAGATCCACACGGACCTGACTTGTAGATCCCCACACGGATCTTAAATCACACTCACTTGTAGATCCACACGGAGAGGCCGATGAGCATCCAGTCCTTGGCGACGCCCGCAATGTTCATCGTCAGGGCGCTGGTCTTGCCAATCAGCAGGAACACCGCCATGTTCAGCCCTGCAAGGACCAACCATGCCACCGCGCCCCTCAGCTGGCAGCGAGTGGGGTGCAGGCGCCGGACACAGCCACACTCTCGCCAGCACTGCCCAACAGTAAGAACCTTGTGCACGTCCAGGTGACAGTCACGAAGAGCAGCCTTGGTTGAACTGCTCACAACTCGCCAGGCATTATACAAAGTCGCCACCGAAAGCTGAAATGCATGGTAATATGAGCCTAGAGACCCGGCATTCCCAGCTGCCGCACAGAAACTCCAAAGCCCCCCTTTCCACCACCACCCCTGCACCTAGCCAGCGGACGTGACCGGAGGGATGACCACACCAGGGCACACAACAAGCAGCGAGCGCAGCTACCTCAGACGAGGCAGCAGCACACCGCCTCACTCACCGAAGGCCACCATGGCGTTGGCCAGCAGTATGAGCGGGCTGATGACCACGTTGGGGTCGGCCGCAATCTTGCCTGCCTCCAGGAAGAGCCAGGGCACCAGCAGGAAGCAGAAGCAGCAAGGGGCCACGTAGTAGAGGGTGGTGATGGGGTTCAGCTTGAGGCCGCGTGACTGCAGAGGGGGCACACACGCAGGTGAACGGTCGTCAGAATGTGTGTATGTGTGTCCGATGTGAGATGGGTTGTGGCAGTGCTAGCAGGAGAGGAGGGCCCAGGAGGCCCTGGTGGTGGGTGGTAGGTTGGGAGGGGGAGCAGGACGGGCATGGTAGCGGTGCTGGAAAGCTGTGACCATCTGCAAGAGTTGCACACAGTCCGTCCCGGCTGCACTGCCTCCCCCAAGAGATCGCAACCGACCGACTGCACTGCACCGGCACGCACAAGAGCACGTAACCCAACCTCACGGGCTACCTCAAGCCCCCTCGGAACACCCGTTTGACTCACACACCTGCAAGAGGATCTGGACCAGCACCAGGCGGATGGATTCTGTCACGATGCTGCTCAGCTGGAACATCACGCCAATGATGTTAAAGTTAATCTCGCCTGCGGACGAGCAGCAAAGCAGATAGCAAACATACGTTATGAAGCTTGGTAAGTAGATGGACAAGGCTGTTTACGTAAATGCACGCCCAGGAGCCGGAGGGCCACAACACCTCGTCCCTTGGCCATGCCTCGCCCTGGGATACACGACTCCTCATTGACGCGCCTATGCAAGCAGCTAACGCCAGGCTGGCCACTGGCTGTCAGGTGGCGTGGTAATGCCCAGTAAAATACGCAAACCCACAGGACAACAAGAAACAGATATGTCTCACAACCGGTTTCTAAGACGGCGAAAGGTGGCAAGGGACTCTATGTTGATACCACGCATGCCTTGCCAGGAGTCCATTATGCATGCGCCGGCTCACCTGCGGAAGCGATGGCCACACCCACGGTGACCAGGAGCATGTTGGTCATGGTGTTCCAGCGGAACTTGTCAGTGCCAAAGCAGCAGCCGACGCTGAACACCGCCACTGGCATGAGCGCCTGCAAACGAGCGGCAGGGGCCATCCTTGACTGGATAGTGTGAAGGTACCCAGGCACAGCCCCAGGGTTCACTCTGGAAGTTTGCAACACAAACCAGATCTTGGGTGTGAATAGAAAGCAAAGTGGGGAAAAAAATGAAAAAATTGGACCCAGGAGGAATCGAACCCCCGACCTCCCGCATGCGAAGCGGGCGCTACTACCACTGAGCTACGAGCCCAAAGGTGATGGCTTGCAGGTTTACCAGCTCCCCATAAAGAGGTTACACAACTTCCTCCCTTACTCCTCACAATTGCACACCCAGTGTTGCTGTGTAATTCCCATTACCTCCCTGTACGTCCCAAAGTTTCGACCTTAGCATGGGGGTCTACAGCCATACCAGGGGTTCCCAGCTGCGCAGGCAGTGCGGTGCAAATGACGACTGGAACACCAACTGCCGAACCCTCTGGGAAGTGGACAAGTTCCAAGAACTAAGAACAGAGCCTGGCGCAGTCCAGATGGCAATTCACACCCCACCCCCCAAAGCCTCGCAGTGGAAAGCATACGCAGTTCCTGAGGATTTTACAGTCGGTTTGAGCATCGTGCCAACTGCATACCACCGTCTCTGCCATCACACATGCCATACACACACCCACTCGCCCCTGGCAACAGAGTGCCAGTCAACTACACGACACTGACTTCTCCCGTCTCTTCCCCACCTTTGCAATAGGAACAAATGATATCGGCCCACAAACCCACCTCCGTCCACCCAGCCGGCCAAGAGTCTACTTCCGTCAGTATACATCTCCGCCCCCTCCCCCCTACCCACCAGGATGCACACCCTTCACTACACCTTCCAACCCCTTGCCCGCACCCACCTTGAGCATCTGAATGAAGGATACGCTGAGGTACAGGTAGGCAGCATTCCCCACCCACAGCGTGCCAGCATAACAGAGCCCGATGGGAACGATGGCCCTGCAGGCGCAGAAACAGAGAGGCTGGGGCCTGGCAGTGCCGTTGTGTGAACCCCATGCGGCCACAAGCTTTGACTCCATGCTGCCTACAGACTGTCGATATCCCGGGCCAAGAAAGTGGAACGCGGTTTCCAAAGGCTTCCAGCCTCAGCAGGGCCCCCACAGCAAATCCCTTTCAATTCCGCCGATGACTTTGCCTGTGCCACGCAGCTGCATCCTCGCTTTTCTGCCCAGACTTGCTGCCGTTGACGCTGTGACGCTACCAGCAGGCCAGTCCAAACCAGATAGACCGTCGGCCACCGGCAGCCTGAGGTTGCTGGCAACAATCCACGGGGACGCCTCACCCACCTCATGTATGTTTCTCGCTCCATATTGATGGACTGCACCTTGCCCGACTTCACCAGGCCAATCGCTAGTGTGGCACAGAAGAACATATGCCTGCAGTCAGCAGCTTACACATGACCTCCAGCAACAAGGGGATCTCATCAACAACTGGGTGGCAGGTGGGGGCGGTTGATGGTGGTCGTCAAGCTGGCCCGGGTGGCCACTACCGCCACAGAAGTACTCGACCCACACATACGCTCCTCTATATGTCTTGGCTGTGAGCCTGCCACGCGCCGCCCACATAACTGTCGGCCGGCGGCTGGCCGGCGCTTGCCACGCAAGGCCTTCTACTGCTCTTACCACATGGTGAGTGTGATGGGGTAAGGGAAGCCGCCATACGCCAGGATGTACTTGTTGAACATGATGACAGCGCCGCTGAGCCCAATCCAGACGGCCACATATGTGTAGGCGGTGACCACCTTGCGGATGAGAGACTCCTCATGAGCGTGACTAGCGGCCCCCATTGCTCCCTGTGGTTGAAGCAAGCAAGGTGCTCACACAGACTGAGCTGGTGGCCACGCCCCGCTGCTTTGAACGCGGTAGTGCAGTAATCGCGTGCCAACAGGAAGTTTAAGTGCGAGCTAAGCAGGACAGCAAAGTTCAAGGTGAGCAGTTGATCAGCCGCACCTTGTCCATAAGTCGTGGGGAAGACACTGCTGTTAGCTCGTAGCGCTCGTGGCGACCAGGCGATAGTGTAAGTTTTGGCATTGCCAAAACAGATTATATTGCTAGCTATGTGTCGATTCTGGCGTGCCTTGGCTCGTCCAAGACTTACGGCAAGGGGGGCACCAGGGCAGCTGGAAAACAAACAGCAGCTGTACACTCGGATTGTACTGAGTTGCACGGTATTCCTTTAAGATCTTTCGTCTAGATCTTACTTCTTTCAGTTGTCATTGATGAAATGATTTGTGCACCACCTGACCGTGTCATGGCTGTCAGACACATGGCGCTCTTCATGGACTGATCCCTCCTGGAACGATGGCGCACTGGGCTGCGGGCTTGATCTGCCCCAGAACCGCACCAACGCCCGTTCAGCAACCACAAGCTCTTTCCAAGGGCAACTGGCGTAACTGGGGCAGACGGCATGTGGCATGTGGTGCTGCAGAGGACAGGTCAGAGCCAGCAAGGCAGCCTTCCGGCTTGACAATAGGAATGAAGTCTTGCCACTGCGTAGAAGGTGTCTGCTGTGCTAAGCTCTCTGCATCTGACGCTCACCCGCTTGCCCACCTCAGGCAGCAGGAGCTGCTTCGCAAGGCGGCCGAGCTGCGACGGCAGCAGGAGGCAGTGGAGCAGCAGCTTCAGGCCTTGTACCAAGGCATGGAAGAGCTGCCAGAAGCCGAGCAGGCGGAGGTCCTGGAGGCTCTGGGTAGGGCTGCAGCTGAGGAACTCAGAGCGCAGGGAGAAGCAGCAGCAGCAACAACACCGGCAGCAGGAGGAGTGGCAACAGGAGCGACAGCAGGCACAGCAGCGGCCCAGGGGCAAGCGCTGGTTGATATCCCCGCAGCTGTCAGGAAGGGGCTGGAGCAGGCTGGCGCCTGGGATGAGGAGCTGTTGACGAAGGCTGCCACTGCGCTGCCGCGGGCGCTGCCACCCTGGCCCGATGGGGCCAGGCATGAGGCGGACGAGGAGTATGTGGATGGGGACGATGAACACTTCCAAGTGAGTTGCTCCGTAGGGGATGACGTGGTGTCAGGCGCAGCTGCCACCCAGGCGGGGTGGGGCAGGCACGAGACTGGCGAGAAGTACGTAGGTGACAACACTTGGAGATAGGAGTAGGGTGAAGAAAGTGGTGGTGGGTGTAGGTTGATGTGCATGGTATGGAGAGTAACCTGAAGCAAAGGGGGGGAAGCATGGTATCCTCAGTGTGTCCAAGCAGCTGTACTGGAATATGTATGACCGCACCAAAGTGCCCAGCTGTGCTAGCCCTTTCCCATCGCCCCTCCCAGCATGCCATCTTGCCATCTTGCCTTTTCTTAGACCCACTTGCAAGGGCAGCTGAAAAACGGCCACAGCACAGCCCCTCTTGCTTACTGCGCAACTCCCAAGTGTGCCTCCTTCTTGGTGTTGACAGTTGCATGTGCGTCTTGCACCTAACTGGTGCACACTAGAGTGGGGGGGGGGGCAGTTGTCGCTGCAGGCACAAATGGACACGGGGGATGCATACTGTAATGAATGTTTGCAGCAGCACTGGGGTCATTTACTGCGGCTCGCAGGTGGGAGAGGGCGTGGAGGAGTTTGCTCGCATCATAGAGGAGGGAGGCAGGCTGCCACCTCAGCCCCCAGAAGAGGTATGTACTATCTTCCTAGCTTGCCTGGACACACTATACTGTCCATCATATTGCATGCTTCTCGGCCACATGGTGCAGGCAACTGCAGCGCAGGTTACACCACAGCTGATTAGTATCTACAGTACAGCTTGAGCCCCAGGGAGGCATTAGCCTTCTTGAGCCAGCAGGCTGGAGCTAGGTATTGCTGCATCGCCGAAGGCTGTATGCGCTTGTGCACAAGCTTTCCATGCCGCGCACCCTGGGCATGGCAGGCCATCAGCAGCACCCACCCTCGCTCCAGCGGCTCTGTCTGCTCTCACAGTTCCCCACTTGCCCGCCCATGGGGTGCACTGCTACTCCCTCTGCAGTTCCTGACGCAGCCCGAGACAGCAGAGGCATTTGTGGGGAGGATCCAGGCCAGCATTGATGCCTATGAGGGCGTGGGCGACAGGGGCAGGGGCCCCAAGCAGAGGGGCAGCAAGGCGGCGCAGCAGGGATCAGATCCTGGGATTCCCGTTGGGTTCCCTGGGGAGAACAACCCCTGGGGGCCCCACTGGGATCCTCATGAGGAGTGGACAGGCCCATTTCACAAGGTAGAGGCTGTTGAATCATTGAGATAGATGTGGTAGTTCCAAGGTGTACTGTTTGTCAAGGTGATGGCGCAACGAATGTGTTAGGGGGTGAGACTGACAGCAGGGCGAGTGACAGCAGGGAGGCTGCCGGCGTATGTCATGGCGAGTCGTAATTTTTGTTTGCCATGGGTTTGCAGCGCCATCTGGGTTGATATCTTGGGTGCACCAGAGAGCTTCTGGCTGTGTCCTGTGCCTTGTGGCCTTGGTGCAGCAGCAGCAGCTCCACCGGGTTGGCGATGTAAGCGTAGCTTATCTTGATGTAGATGGCAGCTTTCAGGCCGACGGCAGCATGGCCAGTGGTAGTGTTGAGCATCTTGCTGCAGATTCCTGTGGAGCTGGAGGAAATCCGGGGTACCGTCCCCGCTCCGGAACCCCCTGCCGAGGTCATGGACCAGTTCCACCGCATGGAGAGGGTACTGCTGGTCCTGCGCAGGTACTGCAAGGTACCTCACGCTGGACTGCACACGAGCCTGTTCCACTGCTGCTTTCATTCTTCCATGTGTAAAGTTACAGGAGGAGCAACATAACACTGGTAGCTTCTGGGGTCGCGGAAAGTGGCCCCAGCAAGCCACCACTTGCTCCCACAAAACAGAGCCGCCAAGCCAGCTGTGTGTGTTTCATGTTCCCATCCAGCATACACTGCAAGGGTTTGACATCTTTCTGCTGCTAGTGCCTCTCACCACCCGACCTTGTACCTCTGTGTACCCCGGTCTGTCATCAAAGTGCCTCTGTGCATCAGTGCAGGGCCTTCCTGGCTCGACAGCCAGAGGAGTGGGTGCAGTCACTCCACAGCAAGGGCCTGCTGGGGGAAGATGTGGTCTTTGCTGATCCCTGGGTGCTGCTGATGGGTGTGCCAGACTTGAAGCGGTACATGCGGCAGGTACGGGCTTCCTGCGCTGTGATGCACTGCGCTGTGATGTGCTGTGCTTCCATGCGCGGCTGTACGCTGTGGCACCCTTGCATGCTGCTGTTGCTGGATGTAGTGAAGTGCTCTGGCTGCAACTGCTGCAGCACATGCTGCAAACCTGGGCTGAAGTGCCTTGTGCCTCGCCACTGTTCTGTGGCACAAGCTGTGTACCGGTTGAGTTTGCGGTGTTTGCTGCTGCCAGGCTGCTGGGTCTGGGTCACCTTGTGCTGCAGTCATTGCATAATATAGCAAAATCTGTCCTCTGTTTGTAGCTAGGGGAGGCTGGGGCAACGTTTGAGCTGTCCAAGGCGATTGCTCGCTGCCTGGAGTATGAGTGAGTGACGGAGAAAGAGAATGACTTGTCACTAGTCTCCGCAGAAGCTGGCCACGCAACACTGGGCTGCTTGCTCTGCTACAAGGATTTGCGTTGCCGAACAAGGGCTTCTTTACTGCCCAGACGGTCCTGGGATTCTTGCATTTTGAGAGTTAGCATTTGCTAACACCCCTGAGACGGCCTACAGTCCTGCATAGGTATTCTTTAAAGGCCATGGTCATGTACTTGGCCTTCTGCTTGTCGCTGACACATTGGTGCCCCTATCGTATTTCCTCTTCTCCTGCCTTGGCTTGTCTTACTTCTTAAGTCTTGTTGCCCTGCTGTGGTTGCTTTGCCTGCAGCCCCACGCCCAAGTGGCAAATCATAATAGATGCCTGGATGCATCTGCCGATCCCCACCTGGTATCAAAGATTCCTCTGGCTGCACCCCGAGTACCACCGGCAGTGGTGGCGCTACCTGACCGTCTCCCCACAGCAGGCGGAGCAGGCGCAGCGGGGCGCAGCGTGCCGGGCAGCACAGCAGGCACAGCATGGCGCCCAGCAGAGTGGCGGGTCAGAGGAGCATGAAGGTACACCAGGCGATGAGGAGGCTAGGAAGCAGCGACAGCAGACATATGCATCTTATGGCGTCATTGACGAAGAGGAGTGGCTGGTGGGAGCTGGAGAGCATGAAGTAGTTGCAGGCAGGCTCTACCCACGCACAAGGTGGGCGGACATGAGTGAGAGGATTTGCTTGTTACCGAAACACCCCATGAAGGGGGGCTTATTGGGGCCTGGGAGCATGGGGTTGTAGCGGGGGAGGGTTTACCTGGCTGCAACTTTGGTAGGCAAACCCGGACATTCGTTTGATTGCGTTGTTGCCTGTGGGCATGGCTACTGCATCTGTGTTGATTTGAGCAGAGGGCCAGACGCTGCTGTTGTGGGCCCAAATAACAGTGGGTCTTGAGCACATCACAAGCACTGCAGCACTTGTAGCACGGCTGGCAGCCGTCTCTCTGCGGTGTCAGCTGTAAACCACCCAGGTTGGGATATCCCTGCAAGGTCCTCCTCTCTTACATGCGTTGCGTAAGGTAATGCATGTGTACTTGATTTGTCATGCAGCCCGCCTGAGCACCCTCCAGACAAAAGTACCCAAGGAAAAGCCCACCTTGATTGGTTCCCACACTTGGCATCATCTCGGTCCCCTGCTCCCACCCTCCTTTGGGTGCCCAATCCCTTCTCCCAGCTTGCCCTGGAAGATGAGAGGCAGCAGCGGTGGCAAGAGAGGCTGGAGAGGCTGGCCTCGTTGGGTGATGCGGGGGCGGCAGCAGCAGGCATAGCGCAGGCCCAGCATGACTCTGGCTGGTGGGCGTGGGAGCCGCAATTAGCACCGTTGCTGCGAGACCTAGCTGGTGAGTCGCAAGTTCAGTCATCATCTGAGACGGCATCCCCGTCCGGAGCTGCCTTTCCTGCATTAGCAGCAGCATCGGAAGCAGACGCGCGAGCAGCAGCAGCGGCGGCGGGAGCAGGTACAGCAGCAGAGGCAGCTGCAGCGTTGGGCATCAAGGAGGTGCTGTCGGCTTGGGAAGCCTTGGAGGAGGAAGAGGAAGAGGTAGAACTGGAGGTTGCATTTTGCCCCGAAGGCCTCCAGGCAAAGCCTTTCACACGCTTTGGTGTCCCGGCCAGGGGCAGCAGGCGCAGCAGCAGGAGCAGGGAGCCCAGCAGCAGCAGCAGCAGCAGCAGCAGCAGCAGCAGGACCGGCACTCCAAGGCCTGGCAGTGAGAGCGTCGGCAGAGTGTCAGGTCCAGACTACTCTCGGCTGGAGCCCTGGCTGCTGCTGAAGCCTGACTGGGCTGGGACGGTGGCCGCCTCAGCTGCCTTAACATTGGCAGCCTTGGCCTCGTCAAGTGCAGCAGCGGCTCCCTCTGGAGGCGGCGCCCGCGGAAGCAGCAGGAGCAGGGCGAGCAGCAGCAGCAGCGGCGCTGGTGGTGGTGGGACAGGCATCGACCTGAGGGTGGAGGACTTTGATGACAAGCCGCTGACTAAGGCCGAGGCGGAGCGCCTGCTGCGCGCCATGCTGGGAGACAAGTTTGACGCGGCCATGGCGCAGGCACGTTTGCTTTCTGGGGAGGGGTTGTGCCTAAAGATGGCATGTGGGAAAATGCTGTTAGGGAGTTGCACCTCATCACACTTGCTCGCATGCTGTGCCGTGTGTCCTGGCGGGGTCAGGGGCTTGCGAGCCTGTTTGTTGAGGGGGCCCGCATTATGGAGCCGTGGCTGCTTTTAAGGTTGATAGCAGCATGACCACGGCTTCATGCGTGCCATATCTGCCGGGTTTCTTGTGTTACACAAATACGACTAGCACCTGAAGCACTGCCTCCACCAGCATCCCTGCAGAAGCCCAGCCATGAGAAAAGGGCAAACAAGCCAACCGGATGAAGCAACCACATTTAGCTCTTGAGTAGCTTGTGTGTCTCCATGCAGATGCCTAGACCTTAGAAGAGGGCAATCATGCCAGGTCACCGACTTGAGCCACAGCCAGTCGCTTAGTTTGGCTTGTGTGTCTCCCTGCAGATGCCCAGCCCTGAGAAGCGGGCCCCCCAGTCAGCCGCAGAGCAAGCCCAGGAGCGTGGCGCCGCCTACAAGAGTGGCAAGTGTCTTACCTTCACCCTAACCTTTGGGTTTACGCTGGATCCTGATGCTGCCCAGGTAGGCATGAGAGAGGGCAAGCTTGTAGAAGTGAGTGTCCTGTGGCACAAGGCTTTGTCAGCTTCCCCAGGGGTAAGGATGAGGTCGATGCTGAACACGCAACGCCCTGCGTTTCCCCTGGCTACCTCTGTTTCCCCTGCTGCTACACTAGCGTACTCACTCCGGCGCCCCTGCTGACCCGCCATGCAGGTGATCGGTGTCACCAGCAGCTGGGGCTCTGTGAAAGGGGTGGTGCCCTCCGCGAAAGAGGCATACGAGATCTACGTGGCTCAGGCGGGGCTTGATCCTCTGCCCCCGGGGCGCCATCAGCTGCGAAAAGTGCTGGAGACTGAAACGACAGGGCGGTGCTGAGGGCCATTCTGTGGCTGGCTCTGAAAGTTGGGCCCAGTTGTGCGGTTGCCTTTAGGGCATGATGAAGGTCCTGCTGGCCCACAATGCTGTATTAACAAAGGCAAACCGCAGAGCATAACTGCATACACCATGCAGTCTAGTTTTCCCCTAATTGTCCTCTGTTCGCATCCATGCCACCTCAGCAAATACCCAAACTGACTGCTAAGTTTTTGCCTTCTAAACTCATGGTGCTGATGCCCAACACCACGGAGGCCTGTGACTCGGTTTCCTGGTGGCCCACCTAGCATATACCCTTAGGGCTGTATCTATTGTGGCACTGCACTCGCGTTACAGTAGGTATTGTACATGTACTGTCCTGTGTTCCTTTAAGCACACCTTTGACTGGGTCTAGCTTTACACGGTCAATACTGATGACAGGGCAAAAGGCACGTACGTGCATTGTCAACTGCAAATACGCCCCAAGGTTTAGATGTCCACTGAGTTTGTTACATGGGCAGGTGGTAAGGCTTGCAACACAAGGTGTCCGTCCAGGGATGGCTGCCATAGTCCAAACACTGCGGTCAGACCGCGTTACCCCCAGTCCTTACAGTCACCTGTGCCAATATGACAGTCTGCAGCTCGCACCACCTATATTCCCTCCAGTTACTCCAGGTTACAGCGGCTGCGCTGACCTGAGCTAGTGATTGGGACTTGGCTGCACAGGGAGGCCCAGAGCCACCCCTCCCTCACCCCAGCCCGAGGCAGCGCCTGCGCCTGTGCCCCACACAGCAGGGACACCATCCCCAGTCTGCATCTGCTGCAGTTCAGTCAGCACCCTGTCTAGGTAGGAGTCAAAGCTGGTGGGCACCTGGCCAGCAAGGGGGTTGGTCGGATTCACTGCAAGGGACTCCGCCTTCGTGGCCTGCCGCTGTAGTGCCCTGTTGGTGTAGTTGCGCTCAAGGTGGCGGCTTGCAGCCAGGCTGGATGCAGTCTTTGCTGCAGCTGTTACTGCTGCTGCCGCCTCTGCTGCAGATGCTAGCTTGTTCCTAGGAGATTTGTGCTTGGAGGGCGGCCGGGGAGAAGCCAGGGCTGGGGCTGCATCAGACCCTGCCTTGGGTGCGGTGCCAGCCAGAGTCGCCGCATCTCGTACCATGATGGCTGCATGAGCATCCCCAGCATGCTGCCCATTGGGATGGTCATCCTGGTGCTGGGTCACTTGGCTGCCGCGGATGCTGCCATCAGCTGTTGCAGGCTTTGCTAGAATGTGAGGACTGCAGTAAGATAGTGCAGCCGTGGCAGGGCGGTGAGCCTGCTGCTGGGCGTGCTGGATTGCCGCAAGATGCTTGGTCACAGCTGGTATGGGGCGCTGGAGGTCAAACTTGTAGGGGGTGGTGCTGGGGCTGAATGTGCAGACTGCAAGCTCCTGCTCCTGCAAGAGGAATAGCGCATGGGCCAGTGTTCAGTCCGCCAGATTAATGTAGTGGCGTTAATTACTTCAACAAGAGCCCTAGAAAGTCGGCATGGGGATGGCGAGTTGCACTTACTCTCCCCAGCTAGCAGCGCTTCTGCCGCAAACTTCCCTGGCCCCTTGGTGACCACCTACCTCCCTGGCGAGCATTGCCTTGATGTGGCTCTCTTCCCGGGCCTTGAGTCTGTCTTGCTCCTCGGCCAGGTATGCTGCGATCTCCTGCACCAATCCACATATACGTGTTACAGTGAATGCCTCTCTGGCTTTTGTAATTCTACTGAGGCTCATAACACATAACCAGGCCCAACACACACCTTCATTTGCACTTTCGGCTTGATGCCAGCATACTTGGATGTTGGCAGTATTGTGGGGTGAAAGGTGCACTCTGCCAAGCGTGCCTGTTCCTCGGCCTGCTGCTTCGCCGCCTGCAGTGTAACAAAGGAGGGTATACTAAAGCTTTACTCAAGAAGGGTTTACTAGCAGTCAATCACACAAGCAATGGAGATAGCTACAGCAGCGCTTTAGAGAACTGGGCTTATCTTAGTCCTCAACCACATTTACAGGTCAGAAAGCAGCAATTATTAACCTGCTCATCAATATGCATTACTCCTTGTCTCCACTCAGCTGATTGGCATAACTTACAAGTTTCTCCTGGTGCGCCGCCCAAGCAGCGTGCATTTCTGCCGGGGACCTGGCCGGCTTGGCCTTTGCCCTCAGAGAAATCTGTGCAGGGCGGGCAGAAAGTCCACAACCTTTTGAGCATTGGGGCAGATGCTGAGCAGCCGACCCTGCTGACAAAGGCCTGAGCCGAAGTGGCAAGCAATTTTGCCAGCACCAAACGCATGGCAGCCAAGCTGCAATCCAAGGAATTGCATTCATACAACTGCCACCATGCTGGCACGGGTCATCACAAGCCAGCAAAACGTTTCAAGAGCCTCTGGTCAGCAGGTACCTTTGGGTGAAATTTATAGCCACGCTCGTCCTGTATGGCTGCCTGCTTGCTCTCCCTTGTTTCGCCCTGCTCTGCCAAACCCATTGCCTGCAGTACGCTATGTAAGGCGCTGGTAGCAGCGCAGCTGCCGCCCCCTACTGGCCCGCCTTCCACACTCCCTGGTCCCCGGGTGGCCAGGGGCATAACATCACCCAGACCGCCGTCACACTGTTGCTCCTTGACTTTTTGCTCAATGATGCGACGCGTGCCGGGGGCCAGGGCTGGTTGGGAAGGGAGCAGCGCTCGCTCCTTCTCAAGGCCTTCCTCTAGATCCTGCACAGTAGCATGGACAGCGCCGGCAATGTGGGTGGTGATGCCTTAAGGTACTATCAGTCCATAAAGGGATGCCACAATAGTTTGCAAAATGCGGCAATGACGACTCAAGTTTAAGCAGACAATTGGCGGCACATGCTGCCACCACCTAACCACAACAAAAGTTGCTCCCTGGTTGGGGGGCCGTCCTCCCCTTCACCTTGACGAAGCGCTCCTGGCGCTCCAGGAAGGCGTCAAAGTCAGAACCTGCAGGGAGCTTGTGCTGTCGCCAGTAGGCATCATCATCATTGCCCTGGTGGGTGGCACTCTTGGGCCTAAACCACTCCGCCCGCTCAGCAGCAACAGCCACCGCCACCTTGGATGAAGCAGATGCTGACTTGGGCCTGCGATGAGCAGCCACACACAAGCTGTCAGTTGCACCCTGCAGGAGGATAGCTATCTACCAGTGCTTGGTGCCGATAGAGGTCGGGAGTGCATACAAAGCGGCAAGCTGGCAGAAGCTCAGCGGCTGCACACTTCCCACACCTCTTCTGCAGTGACACGTATGTCCCATGCCCATTGTAGAAGCCCGGTAGAGGCCTTGCACGCGGTCCTGCACCATATGTCTCCCGGAACTCTTTCTGCATGTAGAAATTAATAAAAACCCTCTAGCTTCAGGAGAAGTAGGCCGCCTTGTCTGAACTCCTCTACGATGTCAGAGCTGGCAACACAGCCAGGGACGTCCCACCACATGTCCAGCCCTTCCTCCAGAAGCACTCCAAATGTCTTGTCATGCACGGCGACACCACACCAACACCATCCACGTCCAATGCCCACCTGCACAAATTGCCTGACAGAGTCCTTCTGCCGGCGCTGCATGTCCACAGCGTGCGCATACAGGCGCTGGCCGGCCCGTTCTGAGGGGCTTTGGGGCCAAGGGCTCATGATGCGGTTGGAGTTGGCACTGTTGGCCCGCCGCAGCGGGCGTGCCCCTTGCTCGCAGCCACTGCCCTGGGTGTTATGTAGCGCACCCACCTCCCCATTCGGTCCAGCCATCTGGCGGGCAGCTGCAGCAAGGGCGCTCCCCTTGCCAGTTGCTAGGGCTGTTTTGGTGCCTTTACTCACAGCAGGACCCTGCACTGGCTGGCCTAGCGCTGCGCTTGTGATGCCTGCAGCAGCTGCCCCCGCCTCAAGAATCTCATCTGCCCAGTTGGAGCCGAAGCTCAAGGCCCGGTAGAGGTCCTCATTGTCATCACCTTGGTTGTCATAGGCAGCATCAGGATGCGCCACTGACCCCGCAGAAGCAGGCCGGAGGGAGTGGCCAGTGGTGCGGGAGCGGAAGAGCAGGCTGCTATTCCTGGGCCCAAACGGGCTCCCAGCATCCCCACCACTGCCACCGACACCACTTGCACCAGCCAGCTGGCTTTGCAGGGCTGGGAAGCCCACAGGAATGCCAAGAGCCGCAGCCGTGTGGTCAGCAATGAGCCCCGAGTACTGGAGCTGCTCCCGGCATGCATCTGCCCCACTGAGGGTGCGGGGAGGAAGCCGCTGAGGGGACGGTGCTCGGTCTGCTGCTAGTCGTGTTGGTGAGGGGCTGCATTGGCGGCTACAACTGCCAGGCGATGGCTTGGTGGTTGGGCCATGCTGCCTAGGAGGAGAGGTGCTGCGAGCGGACAATATCGTTAGTGGTCGTTGAGGGTAGGAGATGCCGTTGCGCAGCAGCTCGCGTGACCGTGGGTTGATGCGCGGCGTGAAGGTGCAGTCCTCCAAGCCGGCGGCCTCCTCCTGCTGACGCATCTCGGCATACCTGCTTACAGCACATGCATGGCTATCTATGCCTCTGCAAGGATCGTGTCTCAGGATGGGAAACTCCACACTCGACACACTTATCTTTCAACTACCCGCTTTAGCAACATTGGCTGGACGTCCAGGTTTAGGAGATGGATAAGTGTTTGGTGCACCAAGCAACCTACAACAAGAGTCCTACAACAGCGGAATAACTGACCTCTTCTCATTGTGCTGCTTCCAGTCTTTCTGTCTGCAAGCATGAAGTACAGCATGCTGTTGATCCTAGTGAGGGCTGTTAAGTGCTACATGCCACCATGGGGTGCTCAGCAAGCCTGAGCGCAGCTCTGTAACAGACACTTGTAACCATACGAACTCCTACCTGACATACATCAGGGCACATGCTCTGACGTTCTCGCTATCACTTTCGCCCTCGCTCGAGCCCCTCCGGCTGGCTGGCTTGGGCGCGGGTTTGGCAGGACTCAACTTGGCTGGGCCGGTGCCTTCACCATGGGACTTGGCGCTGATGCTGCTAGCCTTCCGTGCTGGAATCTTCTCCCTTTCCCAGCTGACGGGGGTGTGGCTCACCTCTTGCTTGCCGAGTGCGTTGCTTGCCTTCTGCTCACCATCAGGCTGGCCGCCCATCAGCAACCTGATGACGGCTGCAAGGTCATCCTCGCTTGAAGCATGGTCACCGTTATCCAAGGCATCCATGGACTTGTCAGCACCGCCACAGTCAGTGGTGCAGAGTGAGGCTACAACCTCGCCACTCTGCTCGGTGATGGTAGTCAGTAAGGGCGACGCCGGCCCTGGCAAGTCAAAGCGTGGGTCGGAGCTTTCCTGCTCCACCCAGCTGCCCCTGCTGCCGCCACTGCTGCTCCTGCTGAGGCTGTGGGATGTCACAGCCAGCGTGCCCAGCACCTCGGCCACCTGGTGGCCAAGTGACAGATGCCGCTCCAAACTCCTTGCCTTGCTGGCAGGCGAAACAATGGGCCTGGGTGCAGGCCCCACAGCATTATACTCTTGTACAGCAGAGGTCGCTGGTAGCGCAGGAGCCTCCATGGCAGCCAAGCTTGCTGCGAAGTTAGTGGCAGCGGATACAACAGGCCTGCTGCTTTCTGCTCCGGCAACAAATTTGACTTCGTGTGGGGCAGCTTCTTGGGTCACTAAATCGCTCGTGGGTGCTGTCGCTGGTGTCGCAGCTGGCTCTGGTTGCCTGATTAGCTCGACACTGGAGTGGAAGGAGCCCAGGTCTTGCGCCAGATCGGTTGGCAGGCTGCCCAACAGCTCAGAGTCCACTTGGTATGTTGGTGGGGGTGAAGACTGCAATCAACACCAGACTGCAATCAACATCAAGTTATTGCTGGCGTACAGCACGGGAGTGTGGGCGGTGTATTGATACGTCCTGTGTTGTCGCCATATAGTCGTTCCATCAACATGCGATGCACTGTTAGCCAACCACAGCAAGGATCAGATAACCCGCTTGCCACCCACCGTCTCTACAGGCTGCCCGCTGCTGCCAGACTTTGAGGTGGCTACTGCTGGGCCAGCCAGCGTTGGGCGCGCTGTCACTTCCACAAGTGGCCCAAGAGGATCTGCAGCGGCCGGCGTATGACAACTGGTAGTCAGCGCCTCTGTCCTCGGCCTAGCACCCTGTGACCAGTCCACCTTCCCAAGCGAGCCATCCAGCTGGTGCTGTTCCTCGTCTCCAGTGAAGAGGAGGTCTAGGATGTCGTTGCCGTCCTCTGACAATGCGTGAGTCATTCCGCGTCCCTGTTGCTCCGCCAGCCCAGGTAGCTCAGGCCGCGCTCTTAAGGCCAGCTGATTCTTACTTTGTTCCAGGTTCCTTGCCAACAAGTGGAGCGTTCCCAGCTAGAGTTGGAGGCAGGCCATCAGGCTTGGCAACGTCAGACAATAGCTGGCGGTTGATACTAATTGCAACACTTTCCTATACCATAATGTTTCATCAACTAGGAGTGCCGAATTGCCCGGTGTCTGCCTGCCACTGAAGGCGCCAAGTGTAACAAGCGCAAGCGCCACTGTCTCTGCGACACCTCCTGGACCCCTTCTGTCTCCTGTTGGCAGCCTGTCTTCAAGTTCATATGCGATTGACCACCGGACACCCATGTCGTCCTGCTTCAGCCAGACTTACGTGCTGTCGTTAACTTTTGTCCTTAGCAGAGGACCTTCCTCAGTCAACTGCAAAACTGCCGGAAAGCCCTGATCCGGCCAATCACTAAATACACAACGTCCCCTTCAGTGCCACTGTGGCGGTTGCAGGTTGCTATCACATAATGGTAGCGTTGCAGCTCTGTGGCGGCGAGTCCATACTGCAGGCTGCCAACCTTTCCGCTACCTACGAGAGTAGCAGCGTATACTAAGTGTGACTACTAGCCGACGCCAGTTGCCGCCAGGTAGGTTCCAAATTCAGCACCGGGGAGCAGCAACTATCTACCAGAGTTCAGAAGCGCTCGACGTCTCTTTGCGAACCAGAAGCCGCTCTTGTCGTAGTACAGGTTCCAGCAAGACCGTCTCAAACCGCGGAGCCCGTCCCGCCAAAACTTTGCACGGGCAAGCAAGGCACAGCCTCTCTCGAGTTTGTCGAATAAAACTTCATCGCGTTGTTTCTGCTGGAGGACGTGACACAGCTCCTTCACGGTAGCAACCGTTGGGCCCCTCCTTCTGAGTGGGGTGCAAGTCTCTAAGCAGCGCGCACTGTTTCGCAGAGCCTTCGAATACTATGGTGAGGAGTCTGAGCTGTGAACGCGTTCCCTGGCCAGTCCTGCGCTGACCTCGTCATGATGCCGCTGGGCACTGTGCTCGCAGGCGTCCATGAGGACTGCTGAGGATGTGTTCCTTGACTTTTGTGGTAGGAGGAGGGGAATCCTGAAAGCGCTGACCACCGAGGCGAGTGCTGTCGCTGGTTGTCGCCCGGCCCTTGACGTTTGCAACCGGGAGCAGGCTGGTTGAAGAGCTTCACCACGTTGTTACGGTGTCTGTAGCTGGAGTTGAAACCTTGCAAGCCCACCGGCGGCTGTCCTGGGGCGCAACGTCGGACGGCCCTCGCTGCTCGCAGCCCTCGCTGAGGGACTCGCGGTGGGCTCACTAGTTCCTGCAGGTCGATAACTTCTACAACCAGTGCGACCCAGGCAAGGAGAACCTTTGCCTTTATGGATATGCCGACGGCACCTACGAGGTGGCACCGCCATGCGAGGAGGTCCCTCCCGAGGTTCCCGAGCCCTCGTTGGGCATCAACTTCGCCAGGTGAAGCGTGCGAGGTGTTTGCTTCGTGGGGTGTCTGTTCCCTGGATGGATGGTTCCTCCAGTACCGCTGGGCGCCGCCAGCTCGTTGGTCAGCTGTGTTTGCACTGGTATTTTGAGTAGTTGAGGGAGGTTTATGCAAGTGTTCCTTCAGCAGCTTGTGACGTTGTTGCGATTGCCGACTACTAGGGTGCAAGCGCGTACCTATCAAGAAGCCTAGTATCTGATCAGTGGGGGTGCTGGCGTGCAGGGACGGCATGGAGCGTGCTGCCTGGCTGCAGCTGGTGGCGGTGCACTCGGACAGCTGGCTGGCGGCTATCTCCTTTTATAATGGGGCTCGGCTAGATCAGGACGGCAGGTAGGCGTGGGCCGCCAGGAGGGCAGGAGAGCCTTTTATGATAAAAGCTCTTGGGATGTAGTATGTGCAAACCCTCCTGCTACCCTAAGAAACTGTGCCTCGGCCATGCTGCTGTCAGCCCCTTTTGGCCGGAGCACCCTGCCACAAGGAGGGCCTGAAGGGTGCTTTTGTACCTAGGAGGGGGTCTAGAGTGAGGGTGTGCAAGCCAGTGTATCATGGCTTGCCCACTGCAGTAGATGAAGGTGCACAAAGGTGCCAGTACGTCTGGAGCAGCTGTTAACCAGGGGAACCCCTTTCTTAATACATAAAGTTTTTGCTGCCATGGTGCCAGCAGTGCCAGGTCAAACTGAGGCTCCTTTCTAGTACGGGTGAACGTTTCGCTGCCGTCTTGCCAGCCGAGCTAGGGAAAACTGGTGCTCCCGTGCTCGAATGAGTTGGCCAAAGGGGGTACTCCTGGGCTGCTTGCAGGCGGCAGCTATTCAACCACATGAACAAGCTGCCAACCGTGTATGAGGTGGTGTCAGGCCGGGCGACTAACCCTGACAAACCCAACCCAGACGCGGCTCAGATTGCCAAGCGGGCGGGAGGCGGAGGGGGCGGCCCCGGGTCGGGTGTGGGCCGCGGCGGCGGCGGGGGTGGCTTCGGGGGCATTGCTGGCGAGCCGGCACCCAAGCGGCACCGGGTGGGTCTGGCATGGCCTTGCAAGCAGGCAGGCAGGCTCTCTGGGCTTCCAGGACCCTGGCATGACTCAGGAAGAAGTCGAGGTACTGTACCGCGGCTGGCATGGAATGGCATGTAGCAGTCGGGGGTGGGTGAGCAGAGTGTGCAAGATGTCCAAGGCGGTCTTGCTGCAGGGCGGCGGCATGGGCGGCGGGCGTGGCCGGCCAGCTGCGCCTAGGTACAACCCACAGTATGAGGAGCCGGATGAGGATGAGGAGGAAGAAGAGGAGGAGGAGGAAGAGGAGGACTCGGGGGAAGAGGAAACCGGCAACAGCGAGCCATGCCCCAACTGCAATAGGAAGTATAGGTGAGTATGGGGTGTTTGTTGGGGGGAGGTGGCTGGCGTGTGTGGAGAAATATAGGTGAGGACGGTTTTTTTTTTTGTGGAGGCGGCTCATGGGGGGGGGGGGCGGCGGGGGAGTGGGTGAGGGGGGCATGGTAGGATGGCATTGAGGAAGACGAGTGGTCTATGGCGAGTTATGGATCACTCGCGGGCATCTGGGTGAGTTGTAGATGGGGGGCAGCTCGGTGGTAAGGTATGGTGGCAGCGACTCTCCAGGAGAGGGCGGAGGCAAGAGCGGGTGATAAACCGACCATGGTGCATCCAGAGGTGCAGGGTGGAGGCTTCGCAAGACAGGGACAGCTTTGCTGGCGGGATGGTAAATCAACTGGCTATGGTTCTGTGTGTTGTCGAGAACAGCAGCGTGGGACGAAGGTTAATTTAGTCGAGGGCTGGCAGTGAAGTCAAGGGCATATATAGTCGGTTCGTGGGTGTGGTAGCTGTGGGAAAGCCGGCTCAACAGCAAGGGCCTGCTCTCAACAGGGAGGGTGCAGCTGCTGCTAAATAGTGGCGCCGCCAGAGCTAATGTATCTTGCACTCGCCCCCGACAGTTCAGATGCGCTGCCTGCCACTGCACAAGGTTCTCAGGACATTTGTTGCAGGCCCAGGATTTCCTTGCAAGCCATGCTGCATGTTTGATGCTCACTTTCCCTTTTCTTCCTCTCTCACACAGTCCATCCTGTGTGAAGACAGTGCTGAGTGGCTGTGTGCGCGCGCGCTTGCCTCACCGCAGGAAGGGCGAGTTCTGGATAGCTTGCGACTCGTGCGACAGGTGGTTTGACGGCATCTGCGTGAAGATGACGGCCCAGAAGGCGGAGCGGCAAGAAAACTGGGTCTGCCCGCTGTGCAGTAAGGGCGGCTAAGGGGCAAATAGCGGGGGTGGGTAGGCCTTGCCCCCAATAGAAGCCAACTCCTGGAGGACAGCTTAGCAACAACAGGGCAGTCCAGTAGTGGTTCTGTAAGGGTGTGTGTGATATGAGGGGGGTCGTCTGAGGAGCCACACAGGGGTGGCGTCACCCCAGCCTCGTGGTGTGTGCCCTCTTCAAGTAGGCATTAGGGCTTGTTGTGGGATGCTGCGGCGACCCGCAATCTTGGCAGGCTTGGTGGAGCTTCAGTCAGCCTTGTAGCCACCCTTGTGCCTTGGCCAGGTGCACATGTTGGGCGCCCATTTCGGTTGCGCAAGCTTGAAGGGGCTTCTGCGGCTGTTGTATTGACACACCAGCGTTAAGAGTTTGACAGCCAACCAGCTATATGGGAACAGCTATGTAGTTGTACAATGTGCCCGCCCCGGCAGTCGGTGAAAGGGTTGAGTTACCGCCCGCATTTTCCACAAGTATAGCTTCCCTTCAGCAGTACAGGCTCTGAGATCCCCAGAGTCGTCCTTCTTCTGGACGATATGGGTGTTGATCAGCCTGACTTTGGGCCGCACTCTTTATGTGTGTCACTGTTGCAGGGATGCACTTTGCGGTGTTTTGGATAGTCGAGGTGCTGCCAGCTTGCTGATAGATAGTGGGTAGCACTTTGGCGGGCTTCTACTGACACGGTCAGATGACTCAGGATTGCACTCACCATGTGCCTGGTGGGACAGAAGATGTGAGCACGTCCTGCATGTCTGTGCACCCAGTTTTGCAGCTATTAAAACTGTTCTGGCTAGGAGGCCGACTCCAGTAATAAGGGGTACCGTGGGTATCGCCCCGCTAATGTCACGGTTCTCGTCATCTTGGCACACACGTGGGGGCTTCTACCAGGCTACGAAGTTCCTGGTTGAGAATGGCCTCCGCTTGTCTTAGAAAAAGCCCTACTAGATCAACACTTAGGCAAGCCCCAGGAGCATAAACGCATCTAGCCCCATCAGTACATCTGCATCCAGCCTAGCTCTACTCCCTGTTTGCACTACCTGCCACCCATGCTAAGTACAGTTTGCCCTTCCCTCTCCTACGTTCACAGTGCCTGCTACTATGAACAATAGGGCATGGGGATCCCTTTCTCCCAATTACAAACAAGTCCGTGGAAAACTTCTGCCTGAACAGGCTGCAGCCACCTGCACTATACAACATGACTGCAGCTCGCACCCTTGTGCAATCCTACCAAAGAGGCCCCTGGCTGCTGCTGGTTCACTGCTGCTGCCTTCAACTCAGCTTGACAGTTTGCAGGTCCTTAAGCTTTGAACCTCTTTTACCATGGGCGCTGATCCAACCTGCTGGCCTGTCGGAGGAACCGCAATTTTTGCGCTTGTTTTTCAGGTGCCCAGAGGCCTGGTTTTCCAAAGGGCTTCTTCTCAGGCCGACCCGTTTTCAAAGCCGTTTTCGCCAGGCTGCGAGCGTTGGCTCAGCTGAGACATGCGCTGGCTGCCCAGCAGCTTGGTCTGCAAGATGACCAACACAAAACATTTGAGGCATTTGGCTCGTGTGGTCTGTACTGACGCATGCAGTCAGCTCGTCCAGTGAGGAGGAGGACCACAGAAGGATGACTCACCCACCACCCGCCCGAGTTGACATCATGTTTTCCTCTCCTCTGCTTCTCGCCTCACATTTAGCCAGCCTGCCAACTCAGCCCATGACTCATCCCAGCACCACCAGGCACAGCCATGCCACGACCAGTACATTGGTGTGCTTGAGCAACCCTGAGGAGGGCCCGGATCCTCGTCCTGACTGGCACTGCCCGCCTCCCCCCAACACACACGCTACCAACACCACCTAAACATGTCCCACACCAGCCTCTCACCATGGAGAAGTTGGCCGCCACGTCTCGGATGTGGGGCCCATTCATGATCTGGAGCACCTTCACATCCCGGGTGAAGGGCAGGTCTGGCAGCAGCTTGGGGGTCAGCAGGAAGCACTGGGGCGTGCCAGCACTGCAGGCAGGCGAGGGAGGAAAGCAGGCAGGGTTTCTGCTCAAACCGCCTGTCTGCCATGGCACTGATGCATTAGACGCAGGTTAGAAAGAAGCCTGGGTGGGAGCAGGAAGCACTGGTGTGTGGCAACACCGCATGGTTAGATTAGGAAATGTGGCGCCCATGACGCATGTGTGACAATGGCTGCCTATGGGTCAGCAGCACCACCGAGTGTGCATCCCGGTACTACAGCTGGGGGAAAAAGGGCAGGGATGGTTGCAGAATTGGGGGATTTCAGTGAGGTACGAGAGCATCTGTGGGACAGAGGCGCAGTAGCAGCTAAGCCAGGCCGGGCTAAGAGTGGTTGGCAAGCCCGTACCTGTGTAGAACCTGTTAGCTGCATTCCTAGACAGCACCAAACACAGCACATGCAAAACACATGAGCGGCGGAAAGCCAGCACTTGCATGTGCCCCCAAGCGAAGGACAATTATTCACTGAGCTGCTCATCCTCAGCTTGTTTCACCAAAGCCGCAAGCGGCCCACTTGCCTGCATGCCGCCCTGACCAGCTGCTTGAAGATCTTGCGCTCGTTCACCGGGTCCATGCCCTGGTTGATCTCGTCCACCACCCGGAAGGGGGTGACCGTCACGCCCTGCGGACGGTGAGTCATGCATGTGTCCACAGTTCCGTAAGGCGGGAAGGGCCCATGAATTACCCCACCATGCAATGCAAGGGGCGAAGAGAGCTGGCCAAATGGGGGAAGGAGGTGAGACGCCACTTTGCAGCCTCCACAACACAGCGCCTTGCAATATGTGCTCTAGGCATGTTCTGACATTCCCGCCCACTTCCAAGCAGTTCTGCCATTGGCGAAGCCTGCCGACCAGCCACAAAAGCACTCCAGCCTGCAGTGATATTACGTATGCTATATCCCTCATCATGGCTCAGTATTTGCCTACTCCAGCGCAATCGCAGCAAGCCCCACCCCGCACACCACCCCACCCTTACCTGCAGAGAGATGAGGTAGAGCATGGTGCTGACCGAGCGCTCGCCGCCCGACTGCCGGTTGGCGTCAAGCGTTTGCAGCTCCTCCGCATCACGAAATTTCACCCTGCAGGGAACACTCAGAAAAAAGCATGCTGACGATAAGTAAAGGGCATGTATGCGCAACGCCAGCCTGCCGGTGTGGCATTCAGGGTAACGGTCTGCGTTAGCATAGGGACCCTTACCCCGCAAAAGAGCTAAGACATATACCCTGTGGCCCAACGAGCAGGTGAGTGCGGAACATGCAAGCTGGGATACAGTACCTGCAACAGACCCCCTCTGGACTTTGGTGACAGCAATGCTTGGTGGCAGCATGCTGAGACAATAGACGACACTCAAGCGCGCAGTGGCGTAGTGGTTTCTGTTGCAAACAGCTGTCCAGCTTAGGTAAGGAGCAGCCCCCGGGCCCACCTGATCTCGATGGCATAATTTGCAAAATCTTCCCCTTCGGTTTCTCGCAAGGCCACCTCACCCGCACACCCGACCTGCAAGGTAGGGCCATTCAGCAGTGCTCGCTACCAGACTGCGCAATGTCAGTTCATCCTCCTACTTCTGTATTCAAAAGCCATATACTGAGACAGACTTAACGGCGCTCAAGTGCTGCTGTGTGCTTGCTACCACCCCAGGTCCGATGGTAGGCTCAACAGCAGCAGCATCGAGGGTGTAGCCACACACTTCCCACAGCAAGCTACTCTGTAGTAAACACCCTGAGGTATTGTGTCAGCTCCGTGCTAGAAAAGTAGGGGGGGAGGAGGCGGGCGCACACCGAGGAGGATCATTTTTGCAAGCAGCGGCTCTTGAGAGGCAGGCCCAACCCCACCACCCTCGTGCACTTGTTCCCATCCATGCACTGACCTGTGCAAAGCTGTGGCTGAATGCCTCATTTACTTGCTCCACAACCTGGCGCAGCCGCGGCAGCCAGGCCCCCTGCAGGCACAGTGTCATTGTGTCAGAGTAAGCCGCCAATCTCAGTGGCTGGCTTGTGGGAGTGGCTTGGGGGCACCGGTTACAGCGGTGGTTCTGGTGTGAGTGCCTTGCCCACCACCCCACACACACGGGCTACCTTGCTGCCACCCAGCTCTCCTCCCAGGATCCCTGGAGAGCTTTTGCCCCTGCTGCTGCGCCAGCTGCTGCCTTAGCTGCCTTGAGACCCATGAGTGTGCTGGAAAGTGTCCTCCTGCCATTGCAGCTCTCAAGTCTCTCCCCCCCCCCCCCCCCACACCCCACCACACACACACACGCAAACCACACACCCAATTCCCACCTCGGGGCTCACCTTGACCTGCTCGATCTTTGCCTTGCTGAGCTCCAGGTTCTGTGTCAGCTGCGCCAACTCGCCCTCCTGCCGGTGGATCTCCTCGCACCGCCGGTTGTACTCCTCCAGGGCAGCGGGGTTACTAATGCAGATGCCCTCCGCCTCGGCCACCTGCGGAGGGGGGGGGGATTACGTAATCTGGGTGCTGGGCTCCTCCAGGGCGGCGGGGTTGCTGATGCAGATGCCCTCCGCCTCGGCCACCTGCGAGGGGGGGGGGGATTAAGTAATCTGGGTGCTGGGCTCCTCCAGGGCGGCGGGGGTTGGCTGGATGGC
>BBXU01001893.1:0-32874 GCA_001598975.1 Parachlorella kessleri
GCGCGGGGGATGTAGCCTGGAGTCTGTGCTCCTCTAGTTCAGTGTCATGCTAAAGATGTTGAGGAGGGTAACCTCTTTCCTACTACGGCCGCAGCAGGTTTCCAAACATGCTGCGGCCATAGTAGGTTTGGAAACCAAATGGAAGTGGAACCCCAACGACTTATTGCGTGGCTCCAAGGGTTGTCAACCCCCAATTTAACGACCCCCCCTTGCCCTCTGGTCAACTTCCCTCTACAGCTCTGGCAGCTTGCAAGCTGCACAGTGCAAGGAAGGGCCGCCCGGTCCTGGCAAGCATGGCACGTCAGCATGGTCGGGTGGCGGTAGGTGGCTTACACTGAACTGGACTCCTGGGGAGTGTAGGAGCACCTTACCAGCAACTCCCCACACTTGCCTTTTGGTCCATCTCCCTCCGCAGCTCGGGCAGGTCATCGGGCATCTCACCAAACTTGGCCTGGAGGGCGGCAGTGAGCGGGGCCACCTCCTCCGCCTCCTCCTTCTTGCGCCTGGAAGGCGGGTACAAGGGGACATCACTGGTCACCAACAGGCATGTGGAGGCCTGGACGAGAAGCTAGGGGGGAGCATACATCGTTAGAGCGAGCGGGCAGAGTTGGGCAGGAGGGCGCTGGCAGTGGGCGGGGCCACCTCCTCCGCCTCCGTCTTCTTGCGCCTGCAGTAGGGGAACAGGGACCATTACAATGGGCGGGCGGAACATGGACCACTATTGCAGGCGGGTGGATTCGCGAAGGAGGGAGGAAGCAGTAAGGGGGGCCACCTCCGCCTTCTTGCGCCTGTCAGGGGGGGACACAAATCACGATGGCAGGCGGGTGGAGCTGCACGGAAGAAGGAGTCAGCAGTGAGCGGGACCACCTCCTCCTTCCCCTCCTCCCTCGTGCATGTGTAAAAGACAACCTGAATGACTGCATCAGGCATGGGATTCAGGGGTGAAATTTTTTCAAGCTGGTCCAGCCCCACCCTCCTGGCTGGCCGCAGATGGTGCTGACGTTGGGCCCCTTGCAGCCACTCCCCCACAGTAAGCAGACAAAGAGCCACCTGAGCTCAGCTGAGGCTTACCCGCGCAACTTGGCCAATGACCACGCCTCCCTACCCACCTTGCCAGGGCCTTAAGGTTGTCCACGTTGGCTGCGTACCGCTGTATTGCAGCCTGCAGCCGAGCCAGCTCCTGCTCTGCCGCCCTGCAGCGACAGAAAGTTGTTCATCTGTCAGACCCTGGCTGTCCACTCCGCCAGGACTCCCACGACCCTCACCAAGGCATCGGTTGTTTGGTCCCACTGACACCTTATGAGCCCCTCAAATATGCGTTCATCCCTACACTCGTAGACGATGAAGGGCAGTAGGAAGGCATGAGCATGCACAAACCTTCCTGAGCATGCATAGCGGTTGGCGGCCCATGGCCCAAGAGGAAGGCGCGGATATTGTGCGTCGAAACCAAAACAACAAACTCAAATGCAGTCGGCGAACCATGGCAGTCTACCTTGTCGGGTTTAGGGAGCGAGCAGACCCAGCAGGCGAGCGGCAGATGTTCCAAGCCAACTTTACTCTAGGCAGCAAAGCACTGGCATGAGAAGCACCCCTGGTGCCCTACTGTTGCACCCTCGTGCTTTCCCAAGCACTTCTGCTTCAGCCAAAGTTAGCAGCTCTTGGCGACGACTCCGTCCAATCTATAACAGACGAGACCAGCGCTCGCTGTACACAAACAGCTAAGAAGGCACCTGTTGGCCCTGGTGTAGGCCTCCTCATGCTCCTTGGCCTCCCTCAGTGCCAGGTCCAGGGCCTGGAGCTTGGGTAGGCCCACGCCCAGCAGCGTCATTGCCTGGGCCAGCTCCAAGGCCTGAAAAAGGGTACAGCAGTGGAGGATGTTATGCGGGATGAAACCCCAGCGCTGGGACAGCTCCAAGGCCTGCAACAGCAGCAGAGTACAGCAGAGGGGGATGTCAGACTTGGGTTAAGTGACCCCATGGCTGGTGGGGGGCTTGCGCAGCCCCTGCGGTTCTCGGCCAGCTCCACAGCCTGGAAGAAGAGAACGAAAGGAGAAGGGATAGAAGGAACCGAGGAACAGTGAAAGTTGACTCCGTTACTGCTGAGATGAGGTGTTCCAACCTTGGGTACCTATGCAACCATAGAGCATCAAAGCAGGCCCTGGCCAGCTGGCTGGCTGGGTCCACAGCGCGGTCCACTGCTGGCCAACTGCGCCCAGCTGACCTGGCATAGACCCGACACGACTACTACCTCACACTGCAAACCTGCCCAGGTTCGCTGACAAGCAGGAGCGTTGCAACACACTACCACGACTAAGTCCTCCTGCTCACCAGCACAAAGGCCTTCTTGCGCAGCTCCCCTAGAAGGTAGACCACCACAACACCACCAACCACACCTCACCAGCACAAAGGCCTTCTTGCGCAGCTCCCCCTGCTGCCTCTGCAGCTGCGGCTGGCGCGCCAGCGGGTCGGGCTGCTGCCGGGTGCGGTCGAGGTCCTTGCGGGCGCTCTTCACTTTCACGCCCAGCTGACGCCGCCTGCGGGACAGCATCACCTAGCAGTAGACCTCAGGAAGGGGCGCAGCGTGAACCTAGGTCCTTGCGGAGAGTGCTCACAGGGATGCTCTTCACCATGGCACCAGCCTCCTGCCTGCAAGTTCGCTCGTCTGTGAACCGTTGTGTGGATTCCCCTTTTTCTAGGCACGGGCCCTTCGGGCAATCTACTGGGCACCCACCTTGCCTCTGCCTTGGTTACCATACATGACTATGTCATTGTCTATCATCATTACCACCTGGTGGTAGCAGGCTCACACTTGCAACACCCAGCCTCCTAGCGGCTCAATTCCACACGCAGCACATGAGAGCCTTGAGCATGTCTGCCACAACAACTATCCAGGGTGGCTGACCGCCAAAGCTGGACATTGTTTGCATTGACCCATACCCTGGAGCAAGATTCTCAGGCCCACACCCAAGTCACTTATATACATATTTATGTTGATATGAAACATAATGTAAGCATATTATATAACCTGGGTCGATACCAGGTTATGCTGACCTGGTGACGTTGTCGGCCACCCGCTTGTTCAGCTGCGCTAGCTGGTTGCCGATCCCGTTGGCCTTCTGCTGCACGTCCCTGAGCTGCTTCTCCAGCTCCGCCAGCTGACCATCAAGCTGCCTCAAATTCTGCAATGTGGTAAACAGGTACAGATTTTCTACAACCATTCCCAAGCGGACCACAGCAGGACACATGCAGCATCAATGAGGTCGTGCTGGTATGTGCTTGCCTGTTGGCAATGAGTAGCAAGCCGCTCAGCAGTGCCAAGGGGATGCATACTACATGAGATGGTTCACTGGACCCAAGGCCCACAAAACCTGCTAGGCAGCAAATGGTCCAAACCAGCGTCCACTGAATGCTCTGGCCGCAAACCGCCTAGAGCCTGCGAGTTGTAAGTAAGTGCAGAGTGCAAACAGGCCATGCTGCTCTACTGCATGCCAGTCACGAGGCTCATGCTGAACAACAGCTCGGCCACTCTTGTACTCTGCATCACTCACTTATGCCGCACCTGACAAGCCGCCAAGCATCCCCACACAAATGAGTCTTGCACACTCAATCGCATAGGCCAGCAATGACCGTGCCTGCCTGCCCCGCCTTTGCAGGCTACCAACCACGGTCCCCACAACACAGCCCCTAACCACTATCTCCTGCATACCCGGTCATCCTGCACGATGGCTGCCTGCCCCTGCTCCCGCTCCTGGGAGGCTAGCAACCACAGGCCCTACATACCCGGTCATGCCGCACGATGGCTGCCTGTGCCTGCTCCCGCTCCTGGCTGCCCTGGGACTGCCCTCGAGCCAGCAGCCTGGCAGGGCGCGTTTCTGTCACCATGACCGACTCTGCTGCGGGGTTGTAGCGGGAGATATTCCGCCTGCCCAGGAAACAGAAGAGGCAGGAGGGACAGGCTGGTTAATTGCTGTGGGGAAAGGGCAGAAATTGTGGCCCTGAGGTTCAGGGGCTGGGTAAACTTGTCTTGGGAGCATGTAAACACCATGTTTTGGCTCAGCAGCACACAGCAGCATAGTGCGCACTGTTGGACGGACAGCAATCCCCTGGGGTGTGGCACCATGTTGACGGCAGACCCAGCGACTGATGAATGGCTGGAGGCTGATTCCTGCGCCATGAGGGTACGCTGTGCGCTGCAGGCTCCCATCCCAGACTTGCCATGTTGCCCCATCCGGTTGCCCAGCCTTTTCATGCGAGGCCCGCCCACCTGTAATTGGACTCTGGCACCCACATGCTCTCAATCTGGCGGTTGTCAGCCAGCAGGCGCTCCATCATTTCCTGCAGGGCACGACAACCATGTTGTCAGGATAACAAGGCTCACAAGCGCTTGAAGGCATGTACAAGAGGGGGGGCGGCTCAAGGTTCCGCTGGACACCCTAAAGAACCCCTGTTAATAATCGGTGCCATAAGACCGTGCTCTCGCCGGGGGTTCGTTCAGCCGCCACCAGCACGCCACCATGGTCTGGCTAGCCGCCAGTAGAAGAGTAGGGAAACTCTGCAGGCCACGACAACATTGCACACCTCAACGCTGTTCCCAAGCCAACTGTGCCTGCCCTACACCACATGGTACCACTGAAGCACCCACCTGGGTCTGCTCTGTGCCCACGAATGCCTCGCTGAGGCGGGACTCGTCGCACAGCACGTGCTTGACCAGCGAGGGCGCCACAAACACCTGGTCCAGGGTGTGGGTTATGCCGTACCTGCGCAGGAACACATCCGTTCTTCGTACTTTCATTGCGCCTGTTACTGCCCCAGGGGCGCCACACTCACACACAGGGATGGGTGGATCCCATACCTCCCATTTTCTACTTTCCCCAGCAATTCCCCCTCCCTTTTGCGGTCTGGGTTCTGCACTGCACTGGGCCTCGCTCTACTGCGCAGTGGCTTGGTGTCAGACATTTGTGCTCACCTGGCAAGCTGGGAGGCCTCCCCTTTGGGGTACTGGAGGGGCGTATCAGCATTCCCTGTGTAGTTCGCCACATTGGGGGTGAACCTGCACCAGGACAGTCATGGGACCCTTGACTATATGGCAAACAAAAGAAACGTACCCCCGCACAGAGCTTGCCAACTTCGTAGCAGGGTTTCCATGCCAGGCAGATATCAACAACGGAAGCAGCACAACACTGGTGATGGCAAGCTTCCCTCGGTTTCGACCTATGCCTCTCGCATGTCCTTCCCAGCGGCGTTTGCCCAAGCTGCCAGGCTCACTTGAAGCGATTCTTAATCTCGTGACTCAGAAGGTCCTGGTCCTCTTGGTGCTCAGTTACAAAGAAGGACCAGATGGCCTCTGCATAGCAGTCAGAGAAGAAGGTTTTAAAGCAGGGCCAGAGTGCTGTGCTCCATTTCCCATATCAGCACATGCATGCTGGTCACGGGTACATGTACTTAAGAACTGTAGCAGGCGTGGCGGCACAGACTCCGCCCGCTATGCAAGTCATGATGTAAAGCACGGATCACCCGCCACATGCTGCTCCAGGAAGCCCACAAGGCGGCACAAAATTCACCTAGTATGCAATGCATGTAGTCAAGCATGACTCACGGGGCACATGCTGCTCCAGGAAGCCGACGTAGCACCACCAACTCCCCCCCTAAGCAACACATGATGTAACACATGACTCACGGGCCACATGCTGCTCCAGGAAGCCGGCATGGCGGGCGTTGGGGCACTCCACCTCCGCTGCAATTGGACCGTAGACGCGTCCCCGGAACATCTTGCGAGTCTGCAACGGCAATGCACGGCAGCACTGCTTGACATTATGGCAGGACAGTGTGCACTGTGAGACATGCATGGAATGGCAGGAGCCACAGGCATCAGGGACGGTCATGTCTTGACGGCCACAGCCAGGCCTGTTCTATCACCCCCCTTAGCAGCGGCAGCTGCTAAGATGATGCCCCCGCACGCCCTCCCACCTGGCCTTGCTGTAGCCACTGCCAGGCCTGCGTGATTCCCCTATGTCGATCCTCAAGCGCCTGCAGCCGCTGCAGCTTGGCATCTTCCAGCCGCTGCAGCCGCTGCTGTGCACGCTGCCGTTGCTGCGCCTGCTCCTGCTGCTCCTCTTTCACCTCGTCCACTTGCTCCTTCAGGGCACTCAGCTGCGTGGCAAGGAAGGTTCCAGCAGGTTTCAGCAATAAACCAAACTATAAATGAACGTATGAGTTAGAGATAGGCCAAGAGCAGGGCCATGATACGACGCCTACAATCAAAACCATCTTGAGTCTGTCGTCTGCCTTTGGGGCCATCACACACCCAAGATAGCGTGGTTCTTCGTCTAGGTCAAATACCTTTCCCAGTTGCTGCACCTAGGTCCAGATGCCTGCAGTTATCCAGGTTAGTTACATCCTAAACTTGTCTCACAAGAATGCATTACACAATGTGGCTCCAGGCTGCAATGCTTGCCTGGACATTGACATCGTTTTGCTCCTGGGCCAGGCGGGACCGCTCCTCAGCAATCTGGGGCGTGGTGTCGGCAGGGAGCGAGTCCAGTTCTGCACAGGAAAACACGGTAGGAAACTATTCTCAGCACGTAGGAGGCAGCACCTGCAGGGTCTTCTCTGGCACAGGTGGTTAGACAGCTGTCCACTCGATGCAGAGGCATGGCTTTACAGCTTGGCCAGCTGTCTGCTGCCTGTTGCGGAAGGACAGCGCAGTGCGCCCAAAACTTTCCAGAGCCCTCAGCGGGCACGTCGCGCACAACCTCCTACCAGGTGTGCTGCCAGCTCTTGCCAGCTTGTCGGATCAAGATTTTAGAGCTCTGCCCCGCAGACACGCATTATTGCAACTAATAAGAGCAACATTACAGCCACCAATCGATCAGTGGAATCACATTCATAACCCAATCTCCAATTCACCCGTAGCAGACTCACCCTGCCGAACAACCTGCAAGGTTTCCCTGTGTTTGTCAACAGGGTTTCTCCCTTTGATGCAGCCTGGGCCCCATTCTCTTTGAGGCATGTGCCTCAATAACAACAAGAACTTACCCTGCTGGAACCTCTGTATGTCGGCCTCCAGCTTGGCCATCTTCTCTGCTCGCTGCCTTGACTGCTCTGCCAGCCCATCCACCTCCTTATCTTTATCCTCGATGGCATCCAGCTGCAACACAGTCAGTCAGACAACATGTTTCCATGACCCTACTACCACTGCCATCCAGTGTTGTATTCTGGCAATCGATCGCACCCAGCTCAAAGGGTAAGAGCCCAGCTTAGAGGCCTTACGGGTTCGATCCTCTACCAGGTCCTTCAGCCTCGGCTTTCCTTGCACGGGCACCCTCCCCGCGACATATATGCCGTATTCCTATTGAGCACCATTGACTGGTGGAACAATGACCCGCAAAATCGTTCCTGGAGTTGCTTTCCAAGCCCAGCAGATGCCGCCTTACAAAAGGAGTGGTTGCATCGCCTTTCGCAAGGCAGAACTCACAGTATCCTGTAGCTGCTCCTCCAGCCCCTTCGCGCCATTCTTGCCGGCAATTTTCTCATCCAGCGGCCTCACAACGTCCGCAGCGTCCTTCCGCTTCTTCTCTAGCCGGGCAATCAGCTTTCTCGCCTCCCTGTGAAGGAGCATGGGATGACCAACAGAAACATGGAAACTGTTGTCTCCAAGGCAACAGGCCCCAGCTGCGGTTGGGGCACTCACCGACGTGCTAGTCCCCTGCAAAACTAAGAGGGGATGTGGTAGGGGGTTCTGCTGGCAAGCGGCCAGGTTACCTTGGAAGCCTGCCAGGCAACTAGGACGCACATCTTGGTTAACTCTAGGGCTCAGGCGGCTGCAGGTCTCTTCCAGGGTTGATGCTGCTACGGAGCAGGGTTGCAAGTACACTGTGGGCACTGCCTCTGTATACCCAGCGCATCAGCACAAAAATGATACGCAGCACAGATAGAACTCACTTAAGTGGTCCCTCCTGCTGCCGCAGGCCACGCTGCTTCTCAGCCAGCTGCTCCTTCACAACCCCAAACCGCTGCTTCTCTGCGTCCCACTCGTCCTTGGCAGCCTGGTACTCCAGCCACGGCACCTGTAAACACAATGGATATGAAGTGGGACAGTCTGAAGGAGTACGGCTCCCTTATGGACGTAGCTACGCGTAGACTCAACGTTTTGTTGCCGCCGCCAGTAATGTCAACGGCCTACTACAAATCCCAGCCTGGGAATGTGTGAACGCCTAATTTAACGCCAGTACCAAGGCCGTTTTGTAAGCGCCACCTCCTTCCACCCTCCCACTTCCCCCATCAGCAGACGGTAGTCACACCACGACTTATCAAAACAGCCGGTTAATAATGAAAGTTCAGGGATTCTTGGCAAAGAGGCTACCCGTGGACACTAGGACAGCACCAACCTTCATATGGGATTACAGATGAGAAGTATCCATTTGTAAAAAATGAAAAAAAGCAAGCTGCAACAATTAGAGGTCAGGACAGCACCAACCTTCTTCTTCATCTCCTCCACTTCTGCCAGCAGCTTCTTGCGCTTGCGAACCTGCGCCACCGTGGCCTCATTACGGGCATTCTCTGCCCGCAGCCGATTCAGGCTGTTCTCTACCGCCGAGGCCGCCTGCAATGTGATGCAAGAAAGGGACAATATCAACATGATGTGGCTGCGCCAGGCTCACTGCCACGGCCGCGGAAGTTTGACAGTGGCATGTGGCTCAAAGTGCATTGCCTGCCTGCCTATCTGTAGGGAAAGCGGAACTTGACAGTGGAGGCCATTTGACTCTCCGGGTGTGAGACATTAATGCAAAACATCAAGATCCCCAAAGGCCTTTGCTGCAAGGACACCTGAACCTAAACCCTAACAAAACCCTGCATAATACCAAACAATAGAAATGCCACTTTGCTGCAAGGACACCTTGCCATCCCACACAGGTGCGCTGTATCCCTTCCCAGACAAGCAGCACGGCCAGGCAACGGCAGAGCCTTGCCGGCGCGAGCACCCACCACCCCCGTGCCCTCCAGCCTTGGAACATAGGTCATGCAGAGCCCGCCTAATGGTTTTCCGGCTGCACCCACTCCTCCTTGACCTGCCATTGTTCAGCCCGTCAATGCGATGAGTAAAAGATGCTGTCACCGCGTTAGTCACCCACCGCCTCGTGGTCCCGTAGCTGCGCCCGCTCCTCCACAAGCTGCTGGTGCTGCTCGTAGAGCTCCCCGTTCTCGATGGCCTGCTCGGTGGCGTGCAGCAGCTGCACAGGCTTCATGCGCGCAAACTCCACTACCTTGTCCTGGGGCAGGAACTGCACAGCAGGAAGGCCGGGGATAGTTCATTAGCGTGTGTGGAGTTTGATGACGTACACCGGCACAGCATGCCCAAAGACATGGCTATTGGTGATTGCGAATTGTAAGCATGTACCACTGAACCTCACACGGACGCATGCCGTCCAGCCTGTTGTGTGGAGTGTGTTTTGAATCGCCCACCTGGCACAGGTTATCCAGCTGCACATGGAGCTTCCCTACCACCTCCTTGACATCGGCCATGCTGCAATCCCGCCCTGCACAGACAGCAAGCTCCATGGCATTTCAAAAAGTGATAAAAGTCCAAGCGAGAGGTACATCGGCGGCCATGCAACCAGTCTGTCATTCCTCTGCCGCCTCAGGGTCCAAATCCATAGCTCCCGAGCTGTCAGCTGAAGCGGCGCCCCGCCCAAACGAGGCGCCCAAGTAGCTGGCAAAGCAAGTGAACAAGCCAGGCCGCAATGCGTCGAGGGTCTTACCATTGAGCCGCCACTGTGAGCTGTTGTGGTCGGCATGCAGGGAGCGGCGGATTACGTAAGGCCTGCCGGGGTCTCCGCTGCACAGCATGATCTCCACCCACCCCTCCTTGGTGCCTCGCCGTACAAAAGACGACACCTCCTCAGCTCGCCCCAGAAGCTGCGGCACGTAGAAATCACCGAGCGGCTGTCCAAATCAGTCTGTAAGGATGGGTTGTGGACCAGCTATGATGCTAACAGCAAAATTTCAAGAGCCAGCTTGACTTTGGCTAGCAATGTCATGTGGTAGTCACCAAGCGGGCCATGTGACAAAATAGGCTACTGGATACCCCACTCTGCAATGATGTTGTAGGTACCAAAGAAGTCCCCCAAGCAAGCAAACAGACAGTTGCTATTTTATATAGACTAGCAGGGCCGGGCAGAATGGGTAGCAGACTCGGTGATCGCCTGCAGGTTGCTGTCAGGTACTGCTGCCATACTCCACGTACCCTAGTACCGCCAGCAAGGCCCACACAGATGGCACAAACAAGGGAGCTCTTGCCGGTACCTGCAGGGAGGCACACAACAGTGTGACAGGCCGAGGGAGACCAGGATGGCGAGTGCCCTGGGCAACAGGAAAGCCAGAAGAAAGTACACTCTGCCCACCCTCCACCTGGGGTACTCAGTGTCCAACCACATGGTCTATCTAACCGTCGCAGCTGGCCTTCCCCTATGGTTCTAGGTTACCCCGTCCTGCCGCAGGTGATTGTCCTGATTGGCACCGGGCAACTTGGTCCCCAGTCACTATTGCATCAAGCTAACTGCCGGAGTGCCTCATCTCTCGCTTTTAGGTCAACCCGCTCCTGCCATAAGTAGCTTGGTTTAAAGCCCTGTGGACTTGGGGACCAAGTGGGGCTTGATATAGGAGGCCTACCGTTAGGTCCCAGCACAAGGTTCAGCCGTGGACCAGGCACAATCTCTGCTTCAGCATACGTCTGCATAGCATCAGTGCTCAAGTTGGTGGCAATCAGCTGGTGTAGGTTTCAGGTTCGAGATAAAGTGGTGGACGACCAGGCAGCAGGTTAGGAGCAGCCTCACCATGAAGTTGTGCACGCGAACCTTCATAACCGAGCCTTTTTGGTAGCTTCTGCAGTACATAAGCAACTGCGTGTCAGGGACTGCTGCCTGCATCTCCACCCTGTGCTAGGGAGGCCACTTACTCCACCCTCTGCCGCTTTGCGGCCCTCAGCAGGGCTCCGGAGGAGTGCATGGCTGGTTTCCACTGTATCCAAGGGGTAAACACTCAGCTCAAGCGCGCCTTGTACTTGGCTGGGCTAACACATGACACACCCGCTAGTCGAGTTAGAAATGAGCAAGCCGACTGCGCTTCCCATCCGGGTGCGCCTCGCAGTCCAAACCCCTTCGTCCCTTTACTGGGCTTTCAAACTCGCATCTTTGCATCCCGATCAGGCACAGCAGCAGATACCTGGTGGTGGGAAAGAGTTGCACACACTCGGCACGATCGGCACTCCTGACGGTCCAATTGCGGGTAACTGAAAACTTTTCAGCTCTTCCAGCAAGTCAACCCGTGGTAGAGGAGTAGGAGCTTTCTGCTTGACTTGCGCAACGATGTTGGCTGCCCCAAGGGTATACCGTCCTTTTTCTGCCCTGTCTGGTCTGGCGCAGCGGCAGCCAGCGGCATCTCGCTCCCACTGTTTCCAGATCCCTGTGGGACATGTGTGCGCACCATTGATCAGCAGGCCCGCTAACGCCCTCAGCAGCCCCTTTGCTGGCCGTCAGGCCCGTGCAGCACGGTGTTGCCGCAATAGGGGCCAGGTGGCGGTGGCTGCGGCCAGCAAGCCTGACATCTCAGATCGTGTTGTGGGGGCGCTCCCATACCTGATCCCACTGTGAGTCCCTGGGCTGTGTACCAGGAACTCAGACTGCTATGTTTTGACGGTTTCTTGGGACGGCTGGGTGACAGGACAGTATATGTGGCCCTTGCAGGTTTGATGGATTGCGCTACGGTGAGAACGGGTTCAACTGGTGGCTGGTGATGGTGGCTCAACAGCTACTGTTAGCTGCAGCAGCGGCGGTTCTGCCAGAGTTATGATCTCTTTTTGTTATCTTTGTGTTTAAGCATTTCTACCTCTTGGAAACATCTGCAGGCAGGTTCTTCCTCGTTCAGTTCCCAGCAGTAGCGGACGTCCTAGCGCCCCTCAACCCACTTATCCGGCTCTACTATGGCTTCCCGTTTGCTGGGTAGGTAGTAAGCTAGCCAGCTGGCAGCACCTTGAGGGGGCAAAGCGTATCTGTGCATAATATCGCTTGTATGCGGGCTGGTTAGGCGTCATCCGTGCAGCATGTGAGGGCTTCACATTCCCAACGCCTCTTCACATGCTGCAGCGCATGCCGCTTTCTGTCATGCGCGTATTGGTCACCCTCTTCAACGCGCACCTGTTCTGTGCCATCGCTGCAGGCTGATTGTCTTTTTTGCGGTGTACCTGGGCATCATCCAGAACTTCCGATTCAGCCGCTACGTGCGGTACAATGCCATGCAGGCAATCCTGCTGGATGTGATTCTCATGTGAGTGGTCACGCTGGTCCGTTGGACCCTGACATTGCCCTACCTCACGAGGGAGTTCTCCATGATAGGTGCAGGAATCAAAGCGCAGAATAGGGGGTCTTAGAGAGAACCCTGTTGTTGTGCGCTGCTAGCGTAAACTTCCAATCTGGGGCCTGGCTTGCACCACATACTTTTGGCCTGCTTTATAAAGCGTGCGTCTTCTTGGCTGCAGACTGCCGGGCCTCCTGGAGTCTGTTTTTAGGCCACCCATGGGCGGCCCTGGCCTGCAGGTGCGCTGCCTAGGCTTGCTGGTGTCATGTTGTCGCCTTTGTGTGGTGTGGATTTCACGCTGCACTAAAGTGGTATTGACAGTCGTTTAAATGTTGAATGGAGCCGGCCTGGCAAAAGTGTGTGGCTTGTATGTGTTGCTTGCTATGAAGCGGGCTCGTTGCTCTGCTGATTAGCCAGTTCACTGTCATTTGGGTTTTATCAGCCACATTCAGAGTACGTGTGCAAAGAAATTAATCGGCTTGCTGTATTGCTGGGTGCAGATCTACATCACGGGCTACAACACCATTTTCCTCTACGTGCTGTTCTGCGTTGCTTATGGTGTGGGGTCATGTCTGGTGGGGCAAAGCGCCCGCCTACCCATCGTGGCGGAGGCAGCCGACGCACAAGTGCGCTAGTAGGTGTGCTGTAACCACTGATGTTGTGGCGGTTGGAGCGCTTTGATGCATACATATGCTTTAGGGTTAGCAGGTGCTTGCAGTTGGGAGCGGTGTGCTGTGATGTATGTGATGCATATTTATGTTGTGCATTTGACGTGAATGCACGCGAACTGTGAAGTGTGAAGCATTGTGTAAGGAGGTGAACGTTGAGGACTTGACGGTGCAAAGCCAGTTGGTAAGATGTTCTACCTGGCTGGCACCCCGACTCCGGCAGAGAACAGTACGGTGCTTGCTGTACAGGTCTGTACAGCTGATCACATCCAATTCCCTTCTGCTTGCCTCTGGCAGCTTACCGCGGCTTTTGTGTGGCATTTGACGGCTGTCATCGAGGCTGGACAAATGGAGGCTGCTCTCTCCGCAACGTTTCTGTGCTGACAGTTGCCCCCATTGCTCCCTGCATGGCATGTGTTTATCCAACTGCCCTGTGCTCCGCTAGTAGATGCAGTTGGCCACCCAGGTGCGCTCTACCATTCATGCCACGACATGTTTGTCACAAACTGCATATGATTGCCGAACAGTGCTAAAGGATTTTGGGGAAGTGGGTGAAAGGAGCCTAGTTGTAGCTGGGTCGTAGTCAGTGGTCCAAGGCTGAGTAGTTATGACTAAAGGCCCACATGGGGACGATAATGATACATTCCCACCATCCAAGGCAACCCAAGTCCATGCTTGTAACCTATTGCCCTCTGGTTAAGCAGTGTAGGTGCATGGCGCTCCTGACTGGTATATGACCAGCGGAACATGTGACGGGCTAGCTTGCGAGGCTGGCGGTCACGACTCTGATCCCGTCAGAGTGGAAGCACCCTTGATGTCATGGGAGCAGAAACTGCACTGTTATGCGGGCGTCGCAGTCTTGTACAGTCTAGACAAGCTGCTGGCAACAACCCTGTCAGGCATACGCTTCCCCCACGCCCTTATTGGGCTGTTCTTCATCGTGCCTGCCTTGTTGGCGCTGTCGCACTATAGGCCCCGTGCTGCAGACCGGGTGCTAGCCTTCTTCAAGCCAGGGGTGGAGTGGGTGGCGCACCGGTGGCTCCCACTGTTCTACATCCCAGCACTGGTAACGCTGCCACTGGCCATTAAGCCGCTTTCAGGTCAGCGGGTTGTCTGCCAGGTGCTGCGGCGGTCGAGGGAGTGTTTCAGTGCTTTGTACTCGCAGGTGGTAACTGCTATATCGCTTAGTGCGTTGGACAATGTGCAGTTCCCGTGGTACTGAGCTCTTCAACGTGCAACACCAAAGACCCCATCTGCAAGGTTGCTACTTATGGCAAGCCAAGTCGCTGCCGCTGACCCTCCCCTTGCTTGCAGACCTAGTGCTGGCAAAGGCTGTGGCGGTGGTGTGCATCGGTGTGGTTCTCACACTAGCCATGACAGCCCAGGTGGCTGTGTGGATACGGGCAGCAACCAGGACTGAGCTGGCAGACTTCCACTATCACTCAGCGCACATTGCCTTCTCGGTCTGGCACTATGGCACCTGGGGTACGCACTGTGGCAGTGCCCTGCCATGCCACCGAGACACGCACCAGCTTGCGTAAAAGTGCCTGTAACTTGCTGGATGGCTGCGCTTGGCTAGGAAATGAGGCCAGCAGCAATTACAAATGCACAGCATGCTTGCTAAGCGAGCCCCTGCATTGAACCACCCTTCCGTCCCACATCCCCGCAGGCTGCCTGGCGTTAGGCTCTCTGCTGGCCGCTGGCTACCTTCCCCAGGAGCTCGGCTCTCAGCTGGCCTTCTTCTTTCAGCTGGCTATCACTGTCCTTGGTTACATGGGCGGCATGGCACTGCCCAAGCAGCTGCACAGGGTGGTGCATCCGGTTGTTGTGTGCGGGGCAGCGCCCAACCTGGGGGCGGCCGTGTGGGGAGCGGTGACGGGGGAGGGCTACTGGGCTACCCTGCGGGGCTACCTCACCAAGGTAGATCTGGTTTGGGACCCCATGTACGTTGGAGTTGCCCTTTGTGGGAAATATCCATCTATCATAGTATGCAGACGCACTGCCTGGGGACCCACTGGAGAGGGGCGAGCGTGGAGATTGGGGCTGCCTTGGCACCTATCTGCGTGAAGCCTTGACCAAGCAAGCAGCGGGCTGCCTGGGCATGGGAATGAGCGCAACTCATGGAAAACTTTGTATGGCTTGGCGACTGGCCCACTATTACATACGCCCACCTAAATATGCTGCACGGCGACGTGAAGGCCTTCCCTTGTCTCTCTTTCCAAGCTGTCCCTCCTACTTTCTTGTCTGTAGGGCAGGGGCAGTACTTATGGCCCTGGCGACCTCCTCTTTAGCTTTTTAGGAGTCATCATCCTAGCATTTGGCTTCAAGATCTTTGAGCAGTGGCCGGTCATGCGGCGGCATGCCCCGGAGATCCTGGGGGCCACGTCAGCAAGCGCTGCATTCTCAATGTTCAGCACAGCCGCGCTGTGCCGGCTGCTGGCCATGCCACCAGGTACGCTTATAAGGGTGTCAAGGGAGCATGGGCCTGGTGCACTGTACTCCTCAGTTCCCCTGCGCACCTCAATATACAGGCATTGTGGTCTGAGGCGGCTGGGGTGCGACTGTACTGAGGCTGGGGTGCATAACCCGCAAGGGGGACAGCCCGTTGGAGGAAGAGCACAGGAGTAGAATGCACCAGCAATCCTCCACCATAACCTGTAAGGAACGTGCATCACCTTCCTTCAGCCAGGTTTGCCATCCTTGAGGTTTGCCTTTGTAGCTGGACAGGTCTCTCTACGCGCAGGCAGGCCGACCCAAGTGGTGTCCCGTGTGCGTTACTGCAGATGTTGCCCGAGCAATGGTGCCCCGCTCAGTGACCATGGCCCTAGCACTGCCCATCTCTGAGCAACTGGAGGCCCCTCAGGCAATCACCGCAGCTGCCGTTGTGCTCACGGGCATCGTGGGAGCCAACTTTGTGCAGACCTTGCTCAACGCCCTGCGCTTCAGGTGAGAGGTCGCTTGTTGTGCTGAGGTAGCCAGAGAGCCGTGACTTATACTGTTGTTATATTACTTGAGGCATGTCGCTGCGGTGGCATGTAAGGCATCCACCCGCAACCGCAACCGATTGCTGCAATACGCCAGCCATGGTTTGAGTTGTTCAGGATGATGTGTGTGCTGTTGCACAAACCATACTACATGGACCGGGCCCTCAGGCCGAGCCTTGCTTAGCTTCCGACAAGCACTGTATCACTGCTCGCAACAAAATGCTTCCAAGCACAGCTTGACAGCCTGGTGCCTGCTCACCGGGTTGTGAAACGCTTAACTGCAGCCTCTTTACCCAGGGCATCCTGGGTGGTTGCTTGCAGGGACCCCATAGCCAGAGGGCTGGCTGCTGCTGCCACGGCTCATGGGTTGGGCACAGCGGCCTTAGCAGGGAAGGAGCCCGAAGCACTCCCCTACTGCGCCTTGTCATATGCCATGTGCGGCATTGTAGCCACCATCCTGGCAACCGTGCCATTGATAAGAGATGGCCTGGAGGCAATAACTGGCTAGGTTGTGGGCACAACATGGGAGTTGTTGGTGATCTCCGCAGCCTGGGTCCAGGATGCAAGCAGAGAGTAGATGTGCACAGGCTGCACCACTATACCACAAGGTATATGAGGATATATCACGAAGGAGGCGACGCAACTAATACCAGTACACATCTCATCAATAGAAGCCATGCGGCCGTCTACATTAATATTAGGAAGGGTGGGCGAGTACCTTTGAATGAAAGTTTTCTCCCAAAGATGAGTCAAGAGCCAGTGGGAGCATTGTGCATCCTGGGTCATCAGACTGCTCAGGCTTCAGAACCTAGCCTGACCTACCATCTATGCTACATGTAACTTTACACCAAGCTCTAACCCTGCTTCCGCACCTTCGCCACTGGGGCAAGGTATCAGGCACAAGCAGGCACACATGCCAGCCACGTACACCCAGGCTGGCTGGACTGGGTACTTGCAACCCAGCCTTGGCGGGGCCGTGCCTTTTAATCGAGGCTAGGCCTGTGGCTGACACGGCCCACACCCAAATAACAGCTCTCCCGGCTATCTCAGCTACCTACTCATCCTGTCCACCACCCACTCCACCAGATGGCGGGACTTGACTCCGGTTGCCACTTTCACCCTTGGCAGCCCCATCCACTCATTGGTGCCCACCCACGCCTTCTTGCCTGCAGCAGGACAGCAAGACTTAGGAGCATTTTTGCATCCAGTCCTGTCAGTACAGTTTGCCTTTCACTCTCTGTTCGCAGTACCTGCCACCTCCTGCTTAGGACAGCAAGGCCTTCTCGGCTGTGCGGTGCGCCCTGTGCACTGCTGTGGGATCCCATGCCGTGTTGCAACGCTGGGATCAGACCAGCACACGTACACTGCCAGCGTCCTTGGTGCTACCTGCTGCTGCAGCAGTGAGCGAATACTTGCTTTTCCTGCTGCTATGTAGGCGCTCGGCACTGCTTCGGGCTGGAACCCTGTCATTGTGATGTGGGTCAATCAGGGACCAGCTTTTCCTAGGAGTACGGATAGCAGGTCCAGGCCCTTGCCACCTGGCCCTAACAAGCCAAACAGACACATACCGAGGCTTGGTCACTGCCAATCACTCCGACCCGGCTTTACCTTCATCAACTATTGTGCGTCCCTTGGCGACGCCCTCTGACACCACCACCACAGCCCCCTCCAACCAGGTGAAGAGGGACGGATCCACCACGGCAGCAAAGGCGGCAGCGTCGTGTGTGTACACGGCATCCATGTCATACACATCCCTGCAGAAACGCATGGAGACACATGAATAGCATGCAGACAAAAGAGCAGAGCATCACTGCATCGCCCCTGTCACTACAGTTCGCCTTCCACCCTATTGGCACGACCAGCCACCCTGACAAGAAATTGCTGGAGCGGAGGGAGGTCTGCCAGCACCAGCTCTGAGGTGGTGCTGCATCTCCAGCGCTAGCTCCCTCACTTCGCTCAACACAGACACTACGACGCCTGGGAATGGCGGGCAGCTGGGTGGCATCTCAGTCTGACGGCTGGTGGGCGCCAAGGCTGGTGAAGTCGTGGCACCCTAGCAGGTCGCCATGCACCAGCCCTACCACCAACAGCAGCAAGCCCCACAAGGCAGTTGCACCAACCCAGCAGGCGCACTAACCCCTCCTCTCCCCCGTTCGCATTGCCTGCCACCAGCAACAAACACCACCCTCTCGCTGACATGGGAGCAGGCCCAGCAGGGTCTCACTTGTGGTACTGGAGGTAGAATTGCGTGATGGCATGAAGGAAGCTGCCATGCTTGCCCCGCCCTTGCAGTGTATCTATTTGCTGCTTGGTGAGATGGCATGCGTGGGTCACATCAAGACCGACCACCCAGCAGTTGCTGGCTCTGCGCGAGGAAGACAATATAAATGGTCACAGAAGACCATATGGTATCTTTGCAATTTGGTGAAGTGAAAGCTGTGGGTTATGCCCCAGGCAACCCCAGCAGTTGAAAGCCGGCAGCACCGCACAGAACAAGCAACGAGGCAGACCAAGGGGGTGCCACAGTCTGAGAAGGAACTGGGAGGGGGACTCCTGTGAAAACTCAGCATTGACGTTAAAACAACCTTTGATTTCTTCCTAATACAACCCTTCTTCAGAAACACTTCAGCCTAGTATGACGCCCTCCCCGAGGGAGGGAGTGTGGCCTGCTAGCAGCATGTGCTTCTCACCTGCTGAACACAACATTAGCTGCGTCTGGGTCACCAAAGATGTTGGCCTCGGCTGCTGGGTTGACGTTGCCATTGCAGAAGAAGGCGCCTCCCAGCACCACTATCCGGTCCTGCATGGTGACCACCCAATGTGATACCTTCACGACGGTTGAAGACACATCCCGGGTTGGTCAACGACCAGTGCAGTTGCACAAAAGCTGTTTGTGGCTTGCTGGATAGAGAGCTGTTCAGCCGGCTCGGTTTTGAAGTGATGAGGGACGGTCCTAGGCCTATAAACCCTCAAACCACTAGTCAGTGCCTGCCTCGTCCCTTTCCAATGCTTGGCCAGGCCCTGCGGCCTGCTGTTTAGACCGCCAAATGACTAAGTGAACATTTGGATTTCTTTCATCATTGATGGCCTACACAGCAGGGACCTACCAGCTTCTCTGGCAGCTGCGGATCGAGATGCATGGCTAAGGCAACATTAGTCAGAGGCCCTAATGCTAAGACCACCACCTGCAAGGGTCGCGGCACCAGCTGGTCACACACGGGCCTACCAACTGGCAATAAAGGCAGTTACATCGCCCCTGCCTGTTGGGCCAGGATGTCGGTTGCTGGTGTGCAGCTTCTGGGCAGCACTAGCATGGGTCAGGGCTGCTTGCCTGTAGCCAGCACTGCCCTTGCCCCCGATAGGCGCCTTGTGCTCCAGGTGACACTTAGAGGACTCCAGGACGGCCGCCGTACCTGACCCGGATGCTCATTGGCCATCCTCACTATGAAGGAAGCTGCTGCTTCGCCACTAGCCTGGCCCTGCAACTCAGCAGCGGCGGTACTGGATCACAGCGCGTGGTATTGACTAGTTGCTCACAACAGACAACTGTCGGTGTGTAGGGAGAATCGCCTTCCTTATCAAATACAGACACCAGCACCTACAGCAGTGGAGCCCTGCCCCAGCGGCGGCACAGGCAGGCTGGCATGCTGCGTGCCACCGGAATGGTGCTGAACACTTGGTCCAGTTTCTAGTAACTTCAGTGGTTCAGCACCTTTGGGGCTGGCTGCCCTGTGTTTCCAAAGCCGTCGCGGCCGTGCACGAAGTCTGCTATGCGTTCCTTAGCTACTCCCTTCAGGGACTTGAGGGCCCCTTGGCATACCGCCACCTGCAGAACTCCTACGAACTGAGCACTGCATGCCAGCCTTGTAATCCTGCACACTCAGTGCCGCAGTACATTCAGTCACAAAGATTGGCTGCAAAAGTGCTGTACCAACACTATCTCGCCGCCCACAGCCTCTTCCCCACAGCAACTTACATCCTCCCGCCCTGCCAGCTCTGTCAGAAACAAAGCATTGGCCGTTGCCATAGGTGTAGGCACATTGCCGTAGATGGTAGTCAGACCAACCACCTCCACCTCTGGGCTATTGAAGGCAGCAAGGATGGCCATGCTGTCATCTGCAGAGCTCATGGGAGATGTGTGGGGTAACTCATATCAGCAATTTCTCCTGCCTGCAGTGGCCCACAGAAGAGCTTACCAACGCCAGGGTCTGTGTCGACGATCAGCTTGTTCCGTTTACGAGCCATGGCGCCTGAGTCGTAGCTCCTAGCTTTTCACCCTGCCCAGCTCAGCACTGATTCCACCTCTAGCTAGGTTATCAGACAGTAGACCTAGCGCACATGTATTAATCTCGCCCTGCAGTCTCATTGTCCTCTCTCCTCGGTCATCGCGGCACAAGATGGGACGTGGTATCGGATCCTTGGTTAGATGCCAGAGGTTTGTTCAGCACCTTCGGCAATGGGATTGGAAGATCGAGCTGGGGGACGAAGCTAAGAGGGACACTGTGACGGCGCTCATTTTCAATTTCTTATGTGTAATCAGGGCCTCAGTGCCAAAACAACCCACAAGGTGCTCTAGTAGGCCTTACCCAATACCCTGTGTTATACAGTTTCAGCTAGGCCGCTTCCTCCCTGCAGTACCTCGATAACTTCGGCTCACACAGACGGTGACACGAGCTCAAAACCTCACTAGCTAGTAAACCTCTCTGCATTTGTACACCTGTCACAGCTCAGTCAGCTGTACTCACCCTTGAAGCGCTTCTGCTTCCATACAACTGAAGTTCTATCATTTGCTACAACCCGGCCCCCAAGCTGCGCACAAGCGGAAGTAGCAGGCTCAGCCGCCGCCGGGCCTCACCATACAGCTCGCCGGGGGGTTCCTTCGGTATACCTCGTGCCTCTGCCATGAGGGAACCAGCCACACAGCCCCAAGCTCCAGCAACAGGGAGCCCAGCCCCAGCCTGCAAGGCTGCCAGCATCGCACCGCAGAACGCGTTGCCACAACCTGCAAAAGAGGCAAGCGTGCCTTAATGCAACTCAAACTTCACCTGCTGGCAAACAAGCAGCTGATCCCGCATGCCAGTAGGTTTGTTGCGTCTCATGGCAAGGCGTCTCATGACAACCCTTATGCAATGGGAACTTGCAGAGCATTTTGCAGAGCATCTTGCAAAGCACTATACTTAATGTCTTGCGGCTGGTTGTTTTGAGATCAAGGTACATGCATACGAGGCGGTAAGGGTACAGGCACACCCCAGCACGCCCACTGCCCTGCCTCCCGCCACGACCCACTACCACCAATAGTAGTGTGTGCGGTCCGAGTGTCTGCATGACAGTTTCGCAAGCCTACTCTCACACAAGCCGCGGTTGGCAGCGCCCTCCACCAACCTGTTGTGTCGACTGCCAGGGTGCCAGGCACTGCGGGTACCTGCCATGCTCCTTCCTCCCGAGAGTGTACAATGGCCCCAAGTGGGCCCCTCCTGATGGCAACCACCAGGGCCCCAGCCTCCAGAAAAGGCCTGGTGAGCCGCAGCTCACCCTGGGAGTGGTCGCCTGCTCCCTTTCTGCTCATCCTGGCCCCAGGGTTGCCCATGCCATGCGTGCTGCTGCCACCGCCACTGCCGCGGCCCTTGCTGCTGCGGCTGCTGCTGCTGGTCGTGCTGGTGCCGCCGCCGCCGCTGCTGGTGTCACCACTGCTGCGGCTGGGGCCGGCTTCCTTCTCAATATCCTGCTGCTCGATGGCCTGCTGTATAGTGTGAGGGTCGGCCTCCTCGATAGCTGTAGCAGGCTCAGCATGGCCCGGCGTGCTGCGCAGCATGGACAGCGCCTCCGTCTCATTGGGTGAGAAGATGTCACAAAGGGACAGCAGGTTCCTCAGGTCCTGTGGCGGCAGCGGACGACTGGCGGGAGCATACGTCTCCAAGGATATCAAACCTGCGATGGTATGTTGATGAACTGCATGTAAGTTTAGTAGTCCTGTTATGTCAGAAGTGCCACTGTGGACGCATGTAGTGACTGACTGGTAACAGGTGGCACGACCTTCTGCAGACCATCTGACACCAAGCTCGCACCAAACCATGTGTACCTATACTGCACCTGAGTAGTTGGCCCTGCGAAGCTCTTGCAAGTGCCGCAGCAGGGGTTGCTCCGGGTGCACCGCCACATGGAACGCCTCTGCGCCTCGGAGGGCAGGTGGCAAGGCTGACAAAGGCGGCCAGAAGGCAGCTTCCCGCTGCTCTGGAATCAGTTCAGTGCGCCACACCTACAAGCAAGGTCTCACTTGTTGTTTATCTGGCAAGGCCTCCAGGATGCTTGTGCAGCACAAGTGTTGAGCACTCTAGTGCTTTTGCAATTGAGTACAACACGCCAACCCGGGGGCTGGCAGTGAGGGGTACAAAAGTGCGTGCCTCGCCTGCTGCAGGTGCGGGTACTGAGCAGAGAGAGCAGAACACAAGCTCCTCACCCGTGTCCAATTATCGTCCTCCGCTTGCAGGAGCCACGCCCGTGGGGTGTTATGCTGCATAGATACCAAGCCCTCCAATGATATGCCGCACGTTGCTAGCCAGCTTCGACATGCCGCTGGCAGGTCTGGCCCTACCCCGGCCGCCAGCCCAACCGCCGCCCGCTGGTTGTGAAATAACTGGTAGCCAAACAGGGCTTGCGGACCGCCGCCGCCCACACAGCCGAATGACGTCTGGCCGTCTGGCAAGCGATGCAGCAGCGAGCACAGAGTCGCTGGCTTGTAAACTTTCCCACAGGCAAACACAGGCCAATGCTTCACAAGTTGCAGTCGTCCAGCCAGGCTTCGAGGGCTATTGATGGCGACATGCACCTTGGAAGACGAGGTCGTCAACTATGAAGGAGAACGCGACGCAGTCGAAAGGTACAGTGACGCCATCAAACTCCTCTTGCAAGCCACTGTTAGGAATGGTGGCACGAGCTAAACTCGGTTGCTGACATCGGAGAACTTGCGGACAGGCTTTTTGTCGGTGTAAAGATGGTTTTACAAAGAAGAAGCTCCCATGACAGCCTGGCACGGCGAGGGCCATGCCGCAGATCGGTGGAGGCGGCACTGTATAGAGTATCATAAGTTGATTCAAACTGCATGCAGTTCCCTGATGGGAGTCTGTTGACCTTTGTTTGAGGAATTGAGTCATGACAGCTTGGCCAGGCGCTGGCGCGGCATCCCGTAAAGGTCACCCAACGATGGTAGTACGGTAGCTGTCCAGATTCCGATCTCCGACCAACTGGGCTTCGGGTTCGCCTAACTGAGTACCGTACACAAACTAAATTGCTAATTGGGCTCTTCGAAAGGCCATGGCTACCTCGAACGATGCCAACCCTGCCAACCATGGCTCCCTGAAGGCACAGGCCACTCCCACCTGGACAGATGAACATGTGGAAGGTACTCACTGGAAGATCACTACTTTCAGCTTTCGATCGCTGCGCGACTTGTAGTACACGGCACTGCGGCATTTGGCACGATTGCAAGTGCGTCCTGCTTGGAACAGGTGACGTTCAAGACTTTGTGGAGTCAACGTTTGCCAGCCGCTATACAGCGGAGCCCCTTCTGAAGAACCAGATGCCCCCACATGGCATGCCTGCCAACATAGTGTACCAGGCGAGTACAACCCAAAACTGGGTGTTGCTGTGTTCCTCCTGGGTTTGTAGCACCTGTTACGCACACAGACTGACATGGTGCAGCTTTTGATACTGACTAACCAGTCCGACTATGCCAACTGCAACTGCACCTGGCCTGCTGACTGCAGCTGTGCACAGACCTGCGAACCCTCGATGCCAACCCCAGGTGAGAGATGGCACGCTAGAGGGATAGGTGTAAACACAACAGGGCATCCCATGTTAACTGGTTGGCAGACAGGGTTACGTGGTGAGTCTGTGCGTGTGTGGTGGACGCCGGAGGTCCACCGATGAGAAGCACAGCGGTAGAGCGGTCATGTCGTGCTGCCCTGTAAGCGTGTCAACAACCCCTTGTTGCTGGGGACAGGTGCACCCCGTACCAGCACTGGGCATGCCCATCTCGCCGTGTGCTGCCTCACGTCAAGCGCTCCTGTGAAAGAACTGCCTTGGTGTCCTCTTTCGTACAGGCTGAACCTGGCATCATTTGTGACCACCTGGATGGAGCCGGAGGCAGAGAAGCTGATTATGGACTCCCTCAATGTCAACTTTGTGGATGCAGGTACTATTTTAGTGCTTGCTTGCGCGTACACGCATTGTTGCAAGTCGAGGCTGACCTGGCATTGCCTTGGTTGCTCCCAGCAAAGGTTTAGGGTTTCAGCCCCTACACCCTATACTGGCTGCCCGGTTGCACACACACACAATTTGCGAACGCCCCTGGTCGTGTCAGTATCACTCCTGGGATACGGTCCACCAGTCCCCGGACTGTTGGCACCCCTGCTGTTTGCAGAGGAATACCCGAGCAGCCAGGAGATTATGAACAGGCAAGTGCTGGCTTTGAGAGGCTGAACAGCACGTCCATAACAGGTGTAGCATAGACACACAGGACTTGCCGTTCGATTGCAGCAGGCATGTAACAAGGTTGTAAGCGGGTTCTGGTGCTAGTTTAGATGTCGATTGCTATGCGGGTGTCGCAAGGCCACAAGTGTTATGGCACGGGTTTTATGAGGCAGACCTCCTGCGGTTGGCCCCTGATGCCGGCCAAGCTATCATCTCTGGGGTTCCTTGGACCCCTCCTCGTCTGCAGGTGTGTGGAGATGCTGGCTAAGCTGACCCACTCCCCGGCGCCAGAGGGCGAGGCGGTCGGCAGTGCCACCATTGGAAGCAGCGAGGCCATCCTGCTCGGCGGTGAGTGTGCCCTTTCGCAGAAGCACGGGGACCACATGATGGGGCAGGCGGTGGGGAAAGCGCTGCCCTTGTGAGCAGGCGGGTGCCATCTTCCCCGGCTATGGATGGTCTGGGTAAGCTCCAGTGAAGCCTTTCCTGGGCTTTCCTGGCTGTTGTGAGCAAGGGTGGTGCGGGCAGGCGGGCAGGGTTGCAGCATAACCGCTTGGCTGCACCCAGCCCTCACGGGGCAGACCACATCAAGCCCCTGAAAGCCGGGGCTGGAAGGTGTACCTTGCATACATGTTGAACACCTGCCATGTGCTGATCCTTTGTGGGGGTTGGGGGTCTTGCTGCCTACTGCAGCCCTGGCGATGAAGAAGCGGTGGCAGCTGCTGCCCCGCATTGCCAACCGGGACAAGGCTGACATGCAGAAACCCAACTTGGTCATCGGGGCCGAGGCGCACGTGAGTAAGGGGAGGTCCGCTTGCAGAAATGAAAGCGACACCAAGCCTGGTTATTGGGGCCGAGGCGCATGTGAGTGTGTTAGGTAAAGTGCAGAGCTGCTTATGGGAACTTAAAAGGCGACAAAAGGCTTGTCTTTGCCGGAGAAGGGGTGCAATAATGACAGACCGTGCCATTAACACACTTGCTGCTCTTGGTTGTGTGGCAATCACAGTAATGCCTCACAGTGGCTGCAAACTACATGCTGGCCAGCGCTAAGTGCCGCATCGTGCGAGCCGGTTCAAGGGCAGCAACACTGAAGTGCAGTGCGCAGCACATGTGGTGTTTGTCCTGCACGGTAGTGCTGTACACAGCAATGTGCCAGCTGACCTGTGCACCTGCCTGCCGGTGCGATGGGGCATGTTTTGCTTGTGCTAGCATGTGGAGCATGGCAGGGTGTATGTACATGCGCTTGCCCTCAGGTGCTCTGGGAGCCAGTGTTCCAGCGTTTCAACTGAAAGTGCTGCACCCAGGGCCACAACACCAGTGGCGCACTGGTGCTTGCTCTGCGCTCTGATACCAAGCAAAATGGCAGTGCGCAGGTGTCTGGAATACACAGTCCTTGCAGGTTTAAGTGGAGCAGTGTGAAGTGGCCACAGGGACAACCCTCTGGCACACACGTGCCCTGCCATTGTGACGCGTTATTTCTCTTACTGTCGCCGCGCAGGTCTGCTGGGACAAGTTTTGCCGGTACTTTGACGTGGACCAGCGCAAGGTGCCGGTGGCGGAGGGGCGCTACTGCGCCACCGCGGAGCTCATGGAGACTTTCATTGACGAGAACACCATCGGTGAGCCGTACAAGCTTGCAAGATACCACAGGAAATCGAGTTATTGTGTTAGTTGGGCGGAAGTGTACTGAAATCGAAAGATGTATCAGGTGTGCCTCCGGAGCTTCTGGAGCCCTTCATGACCAGAACACCATCGCAGAGTTGTGCGAGATATTATTAATGGAGCAAGATAACTTGTGGTATGTGCCCTGCATAAATCGACAGAAACGTATTGTAACGAATAAGAAAAGTATGACCGGCGCGACAGCAGTGCAACCGCCCCCCTTTACCTTCCCCAACGCTTCGCTGCCTGCAGGGGTGGTGGCAGTCCTTGGTAGCACTTACACCGGCGAGTTCGAGGACGTCGAGGCCATGGACGCCATGCTAGGTATGCTGCGGCAATGCGGCCATGTCAGCAAGCCATGCTGTGTACGCTGTCGCAGCGCAAAGCGCGTGCAAAGCCAGCAAAGGCTGACTGACAGGGGGAAAGGTTCACAGGCCGTGCTGACCACCTCAGTTGCCCTGTCATTTGTAGTCATCAATGTTTGTAGTGCTTCCAGCAAGTTCCTGGGTTGCAAGAGCTGAAGACATGAAAGCCTAGCCTGCCCATGCGCACTGCCTGTGGCGCCGATAACATCTAATCGGCATGAATCGATAGACAGAAGCCTAGCCAAAGCAGGCAAGGCATGTGTGACGTGTGTCCCTGCAGGTGAGGTGAACAAGCGGACTGGATGGGATCTGGTACTTCACGTGGATGCTGCCAGCGGCGGCTTCATAGCCCCTTTCCTGGTGAGCGCTGTTGGCCATGACTAAGGATGATGACTAAGGATACCCCCGGGTTGGGGGTGCCGATGCAGTATGGGGGGTTCGATGGCAGCCCGGCTGCACGCTTGCCCTAGTAGTGCGCTCCTATAGCAAGCTGGGCATGGCTTTTCATGCCACCCTGGCATATGCTGTATTTGCCTCGGGCCGCCCCCCTCCCCCTCCCCCGGCCGTCCAACCGCCACAGCTCATATCTGCCATGCGGGCACTAGCTGCCGTCCTCTGTATGAACTTTTTTAGTAGGAAAGCGGCGCGCAGAGGTGCAGGCGCCACGTGGCCCCTCTCTCGGCTGGGGACGTTTCTGACGGCCCGCTGTGCTATGACTGTGCTGTGACTGTGTGCCGCTGCAGTACCCGGACCTGAAGTGGGACTTCAGGCTGGAGCGTCTGGCGTCTATTAACATCTCAGGACACAAGTAAGGCCCCCAAGTGTGCAAAGCTTGAGCTCGGTTGTGGAAGAGGCTAAGCTTGGGTCACAGAACTGTGTTGGTAGCGTGCCAACACCACGCCTCCAGCCCCCAAGCAGCCTACCAGCCCTAGTCGGTGTGAAAGCTGGCTTGAATTTGCAGGTACGGCCTGGTGTACCCGGGTCTGGGCTGGGTGATATGGCGAAGTGCCGAGTACCTCCCAGAGGAGATGATCTTCTGGGACAACTATCTAGGTGAGGTACTGCGTTGGTGAGGTATTGCCCAGATCAAGTACTACATTGTGAGGTGCCGTGTTGGTAAGGTACTGCCGGGCGGGGTGCGCTGCGAAGCTTGTGGAGCTCCCTAGTTGCCACCAGAGACACTGCTACTGGAGACAGTTGCTGGGGCCAATCTTTTGGGTGCGGAGTACTGGCTCAGGAACAGGGCAGGGTGACTCTGCCGAGTCTGCAGTGGTTGGGGGCCGCCGGAGCCCCATGCATTTCATATGTTTGACCTAAAGCGGTGTGGCCGCTTTCGCTTCGGGGAGGTGGTCAAAATGTAGAAAAGCACTGCTCTCCAGCATGATTGTAGGCTCCCCCTCGCTGGCCTGGTACACTGACGCGGATGTGGTGCCAGAGCGCCGAGTGCCAAGCTGAAAGGCCTGGTATGTCCGCAGGCACCAAGGAGAGGTCTATCACCTTGAACTTCAGCCGTGGGGCCTTCAACATTGTTGCCCAGTACTACCAGGTGCGGCTGGTACGGTGCCACTGGTTACAGCAATGGCAGCGGTGGGTTCCTCGCTGCAGGCGAGCAAAGACCCTGCAACTACAGGCTCCTGTACAGTGTGTCGTATCCACCTGCGCAGTGTGTCTCAGCAAGGGCTCTGATGAGCTTGCAAGCTCACCGCTATCGGGCAAGACATGCAAACCAAGGCTGACCTGACCCTCCTTTGCTGCTGTGCAGTTCATGAGGCTGGGCTTTGGTGGCTACCGCAAGATCATGACTAACCTGCGGACCATCGCTGACCGCCTCCAGGCCCAGCTTTGTAAGACGGGGCACTTTGAGATCCTGTCAAAGGAAGTGGGAGTGCCTCTGGTGGCCTTCCGGCTGAACAAAGTGACCGTGGATGGGAAGTGCGTCGACAGGTGAGCAACGGATGGCAGCCACGCAGCTTCATGATGCGCGCTTTCAGACCCGTGCCAGGGGGGTGGGGTGGTTTGGGTGGGTGGGTGGGTGGGTGGAGAGGGTTGCCGCTTCTGCATGAATATGCAGGTAGCCAATGGCCAGCGGGTGCAATGTGGGTGTCCTGGCTGCTGTCAGTGTCACCCTCACAGGTTGCTCCTAAGTCTGAAGGCCTCTGAAAACCCCATGCTTGAGCATGTGTGTCTTGTTAGCACCAAACGTGTCTCTTGTTAGCATCATACTGTTATGCCGCATGCCTCTTGGCCGGCAGGGTCCTGCCCATCGGAGGCTGCTCGATTCCATCTTTCACACCTGCCAACCATACATAGTGCGTGTTAGGGGCCGCCGGGCAGTTGTTATGACTACTATTTGGAGCCTGTCCGCTCAGTCTCTCGCAAAGTTTTCACATGCAGGTCTTATGATGAGTACGACCTTGCGGACAGGGTCAGGATGAATGGCTGGGTCATCCCAGCCTACACCATGCCAGAGGACGCAGAGTGAGTCACTATGTGTCATCATGACCATCGACCAGCAAATACCTGCTGTGGGGATGTCCACCCTGACGCTGCGCCAAGATGGTGACTCTGACTCTTCATCCGCCTGTTGCTCGCTGCAAAACCTGAACCTTGCATTATATGTGAGAAGTACTAATTGACAACCCCCACAAACGCACAACCCCCTCAGCCCACCAGTGTCACCTGCGTCGTGACATGGCATGCTGTGCTTGCGGTGGTGTTGCAGGCATGTCAAGCTCCTGCGCATCGTGGTGAGGGAGGACCTGAGCATGCCCATGGTGGACCTGGTGAGTGGATCTGCAGCAATACCGCAAGCGGTACCCAATTCCTTGATGCTCCTCATCACCCCTGGTTGTGAACATGCATGCCCAACACAACTGACGGCTTCTTACATGATGGAAGCAGGGTACCAACTGGTTCAGCTGAGCTAGTGCTACTGTAGGGTAAATGCAGACGTGCAGTAGAGAGCTTTAGAATGATGCCACTGCTGATGCTGGTGTAGCACCCAAGCTGGGCTTGTATCTTGCAGTCGTCACCGGATGACTCACCCCTGACTCACCCATTCTGACCTCCAGTATACTTGTGTTGATGCAGCTGGTCCAGCATCTGGTCCTGGCCCTCAAGTGGCTGGACTCCCACTTCATCGTCAGCAGAGATAAGATGACTGAGCAAGCACGCCAGGATTTGCGTGAGAATCCCCCCATGAAGCCCTGCTAGGTGTGCTTAGAATATCAGCCCCTTGGCCAGGGAGAGGGTGGAGTGTCTGCGGAGACCACTTGCTGGGAAAGCATGTGCAGTGCTGGGGGAGAAGTGAATAACCGTTTGTAAGTCCAACCGAGTGTTTGGTATGGGTGGCAGGCAATGCTGGGGTGCACTGGGCTGACAGGATCCGATGCAGCTATGCTCTGGGTCTGGCCTGAGGTCTGTGTTTGTGTTGATAGCATGGATGTTTGTATGCGATGTGGGTTCCTGCAGTACAAATGCCGCTCGGTAGTCAAGGTCACCATCCCCGCTAAAGCAAAAAAAACTGTAGGGAACGTTGACTGCGTTCGTCCTGGCACTCCTTTTGTTACCGCATGTGGGGCACTCGTCTGAATGGCCGCATATGGTGGAGAGGTGGATGCATTGGGATTCTCTGGGTGCACAGCCTCTGCTACTCTCGGACAATTGCTTAATGCAACCTTCTCGGCATTTATGGGCTGCCACGTGTGTTCGGGACGTGATTGGGTTTGCACACTATAAAGTGAAAGCTAGTCGCTTGGGATTCGACTGCGGGGTAGGGTGGACAGGGGTAAGGGAGGGTTGACATGGTATCGTCAGAGCTCAAATTTGCATCACAGGGTGTCTTTGAGAAGGCACCTGGGTTGCAGGGGCATATATGTGTTGACCCACTGTATCCGCTATGTTCGTCAATGTATTGCGTCACTCCCTGCCTAGAAGGCCTTTTGTTCTTGCGCATGCCTGGCAAACTTTGTGAAGGAGAAGAAATGTGGCATACCACTTGCAGCACACATGTGTACCTGTACAAGCAGCTCCCAGAGAGCGGTTGCGTCGGGTTGCATGCCTCCCAAGAACCTCAATCACATACCAAAAACATACCAGAAAGGCAAGGCGCTGTTAACTCTGTCCGCATGACCAGCCACCCTGAGTATTTACCATAAAGGCAACGTTACGAGCTTCCCTTACAGGAACTACCTAGCTTTATTCCTCCTCGTTCTCGGCGCTACCGCTGCTGCTGCCCTCATCCCCCGAGTCAATCTCTGGCAGCGGCCCGTCACTGTCGCTCTCGCCGCCCGCTGCCACTGCCAGGCTTGGTGCCAAGGCTGCCGCCGCAGCGATGGCTGCCGCTGCTGGAGTTGCCTCCTGCACATCTGCAACTGTAGGGGCTGCTACGGATGGCGATTGCCATGCCAACGCTGGCTGTCCAACCAAGGGAGCTGGCACTGCTGCAGCTTTTTCTGCTGCTGCTGGAAGTGCTTGTGCTACTACAGCTGCTGCTCCTTTTAGTGCCAGGGATGGCTGCTGGGCTGCTATGACTGTTGAAATACCACCAGGAGCACCACCCATCATGGCTGCCATGCTGGACACAGGTTGGTGTACTTGCACCTGCTGCTGCGCTGCGGCTGCTGTGCTAAGCCCCGGCTGTGCAGTGATAAGCCCACATTGCTGCGCGACGGTTTCAACTGACCGCATGGGCAACGCATCACCCATCATGACGTCCCCACAAGTAGCCTGCTGCTCATCAATTTGCACCAACTGCTGTTGCTGTGGAGCCGGTTGGCCAGCTAGATCTGCTTCATCAGGGTTGCGTTGTCCCGCTTGCAGCATCTGCTCTGCCTGCTGCGCCAGCTGCACCTCGCACCCAGCATCCAGGTAGCTCCAGAACATGGGTTTGCCTAGATGTGGCACCCCTGCCGCTGCTACCTCCTCCCCGCTGGCGCCGGCGCCTGGGCTGGCTGTGCCATTTGAGTAAACATTGTACGCGCCGGCGCTGGCGCCTGCTGCCGGCGCCCCCAGCGGGCGCAGTGGCGCTGGCCGAGGGATGGAGCGTGGGTGCAGCAGCGCTTCGCAGCTCAAAAGGGCCTGCACGGATTCCCAGCCAATCACTTACGAAGGCATGATAAGTTCCCTGTGGGTTCCCCTCCTGTGCTTCCCTGATTGGCACGGTGCGTCTCCTCCCCTCAGGGATGCGTGGGGCTTAGAGGGCAAGCACAGGGGCCTGACCTTCTGAAAACACTTCCCCGCCAGTGCCACCGCCATGTTGCATGGGCACACCCAGCATCATGCGGGCCGTCTGTTGCAGCCTCACATTGGGCCGTAAGGCCACTCTCATAGTCGGCTACATACTGAGGCAGCAGGTAGCGTCTTCAAAGGATCAACCCATCAGCGCTTGGTCAAGCTCATGATTGCCCCAGAGCCCTGCGCCTTGCTTTTTCTAAAAAGCTTGCCCAGCACTCGCTTCTCCACTTGCGCTCACCAGTTGCCACCATGACCACGGCAAGAGTTTCAGGACGTCTACCCACCCAGCCTTCTTTCCGAACCATGAACAAAGCCCCCCTGGGACATGCTGCTGTGCACAAAAGCTTTACCTGCTGGCACCAGGCGGCCAGTGCCGGGGACCCTGCCCCTGCGACCCCCGCCCGAAACAGGCGCAGCGCAAGCGGCAGCAGCGGGGGCCGGTGGCCCAGTGGCGCTAGCACAGAGGCCAGTAGGGCTTGGTAGGCGGCCAGGTGTAGCTGCTCCAGGGGCGATGTGTCACCCTCCGCGTCCTGGGACAGTGTCTGGGCCGCGGCTGCCATGGTCGCTGCCATGTGGCCGGCGATGGCATCAGCCTGCACAGCAGATGGTGAGTTTGTTAACTCGGTCGTGGCGCCCACCTCTAGCTGTGGATTGGATTGTACAGTTCGTGGGCATGCTAAACCTGCATGAGGCCAGTGGCAAAAACCACAACACTGCTGGCAAAGGATGCTGCACAGGGTCAAACATGCACCTGCTCACCAAGGCACTCGTCCCGGGTAGCAGGCAAGCAAGCTCGACACGCAAAAGAAGAGCTGCTGGAGCATTTTATTTTATTTTTGACAACATGGTGCAAGCCACCCACCTGGGAGCGCTCGGCTGCTGGGACCAGCCCTGCTCCACTGGTCAGCAGGGCTTCTAACACTCCAAGCATCGCAGCTTGGGCTGCCAGGCCTGTCTGAGCAGAGGCAGCGCCTGCTTTGTCGTTCTTGGGTCCCCCTGCAACAGAGTGCAGGTACAGGCCAAACACCACTGGGCCGATCCCGTGTCGATGAAGCATGGAGCTGAGGAGCTATATTCCGGACTCCACCGGGGGTCCAAACTGGGCATTGGAAGCGACACAGGTGTCCATCTTTTGGACCCCCCC